>KV428070.1:0-127159 GCA_001632355.1 Sistotremastrum suecicum HHB10207 ss-3 | reverse complement strand
CTACAGTAGATAGCCGGCCTCTGGCCGACCGCGTCTGGGCTCCACTAGCGCTTGCCCCCTGCGGTATACAAATACGAAATTTCTCTCTCTCTCTCCTGCCTCGAGAGCCCCGCCGATCATTCTCAGAAATGACCGGTTTAATCAGTAACCTCACTCACTACGCGGGCTCCAGCATTGTGAGTGCGCCGCCTTGCACCTCATGTGGAGAATATCTAACACTTTGTATAGAACACCGTTATTGATGGTATCAGCTATTTTTCCGACTTAGCCCACGCCGTACGCTCGCCGTATGAACCACCGAAAGCAGGAGCTAATTATGACGACCTTCATGGGGCTGCTACGAAAGCAATCGATGATTTCAAAGCCCAGGTATGTTCTATAACTTCCGACGATCTTATCAGTCGTTGACCAAGAGCAGTTGAACAGAGGTCTCCCGATACCAGATCTAAAGGGCATCGTTAGTCGCATCCGCTCGCTATGAATGTTTCCGGTTCTGAGTGCTGCGTGAACAGAGAGCCCTGATTGATGCCCTCCGTCACACGAATGAGATTGACGATAGAAAAATGCTTGTGAGTCCAACTTGTTATGATCATCCATTGGTATATATTCATAGAGCTTCGACGTAGCTGGAAGAAGTCCTTAATTTCATGAGGCAATTGAACGGATCGGATGTTCGCGTTGCGGATCACCTTCTTCAGAAACTGAACGATGAAGCCATCACCCTTCTGTACAACGACCTTTCGCATCCGCCTGCCACCTTCATTGGGGATAAAGATGGCTGGCGGTCCCCAGATGGATCAGGCAATAATCTATTAGTCCCTAAGCTCGGGAAAGCTGGTGAACCGTATGCTCGTAGCGTTCAACAACAACACCCCCTCCCGCCTTCCGTCCTCCCGGACCCTGACCTGTTATTTGATGCCCTACTCAAAAGGGAAAAATTCGAGCAACATCCCGCCGGGTTATCCAGCCTGATGTTCTCTTGGGCCGCTCTGGTCATTCATACCTGTTTCAGGACCTCTCAAAAAGAGTGGGGCATCAACGAAACGTCGTCATACGTTGACCTTTCCCCTCTTTATGGGCATAACGAAGCCCTTCAAATGAAGGTCCGAAAGAGAGATGGGAGGGGAAAGTTACACCCCGACGTCTTCGCAGAAGATCGCATCTTATTCCTTCCACCTGCCTCAGCCGTCCTTCTCATACTTTTCAACCGGAATCACAATTACATCGCCGATAAGCTTCTAGAGCTTAACGAGAAAGGCACATATAATGCCAACATCGATAAGTTGACCAAGGAAGACCGGGAGGCTCAGGATGATTCGATTTTCAACGTGACCAGATTGATCAATTGTGGCTGGTTTGGAAGTATCGTGTTTAGTGATTATCTGAGTGCGATTCTTGGGTTGGCGAGATATGGGAGCGACTTCTCTTTGAACCCCTTTGACGCCATTCGTAAAGGCGATCATACATTCGTGGATCGCGGATCGGGTAATGCATGTTCGGTCGAGGTATGTCGTTTGGTGATCTTCGTCGGACCACTCATTCAGTCGTGTTCCAGTTCAATTTGCTCTACAGGGTATGAGTTTTCGAAGTTTGATGGTCTTTGATGCTCATGAATTTGCAGTGGCACTCGACCACCTCCCGCGCGGATGAAAAATGGACTCAGAAAGCCTTTGAAAGAGTTTTTAAGGACCAGCCTCTGAAGGAGGCACGCGTCATTTTCCGGCTTCTCCCTGTCTTATACTCATCCATTGCATAGGTCACTCCCGGTGACTATAAGAAGGTCCTTTCACACCTCAAGGATAGCATAGGCTCGGATGTCACCAAGTGGACTTTTAGTGGACTGACAAGAGGCGCGGATGGAAGGTTCAAAGATTCGGACCTCGCTCGTATCTTGCAAGACGCGTGAGTATCTTCGTCCTCCTTCGCTTCGCTTGTTTCTCGTATTTGAGGCTCCAACTCCCATCTGACTCCGCTTCATTCGTTCTCGCCTTCTTCGTTCTCTGTCTGACCAATATGTGTTTATTGACTTCCTTATCTTGGTTTCACAGTACGTACGAACCAGCTGCTGCGTTTAAAGCGCGTGGAACACCTGAGGTCCTCCGTGTTATCGAGGTTATGGGTATTCGACAAGCCAGAGCATGGGGCGTCTGCAGTATGAATGAATTCAGGAAGGTGTATAATCCTCGCTCCACTATCAGAGAGATCTTACTGAAGAACCGGACAGTTCTTGGGATTGAAGCGTGAGCATTACGACCGCCACCACCGTCTGTAATATAATCCTTACGTCCGACTAGCATTCAAGACGTTCAAAGAATGGAATCCTCGTCCAGAGATCTACGTGAGCAGGATGGTCCCATTGCGTAGAGCCCCAGACTAATACGATGGTAGGAAACTGCGGAACAACTCTACCACAATATCGATAATCTGGAACTTTATGTTCGTCTGACGGCTTATCGGTGACACGCACGCTTGCTCATTGACTTCGCAATCAGGTCGGTCTCCAAGCTGAGGAAGCCAAAGATCTCGTTCCTGGTGCTGGTCTTTGTCCCGGTTTCACGATTTCTCGTGCCATCTTGGCTGGTGAGTCTCGTCCTGCAGATTTAGTCGTTGGAAGGTATTCACTATTTATCAGATGCTATTGCATTGATTCGTGGTGACCGGTTCTTCACGACTGATAATACGCCTTATAACCTCACCACTTTCGGATACGCGGACTGCGCTCGTGATCTCAAGAATCCTTCATTCGGCGGCCAGCTTGGCAGACGTACGTCATCCTCATCTCATCTCCTCAGTCGAACCTCCCAATCTAACTCGTCACACAGTCTTCCTCCGCACTCTTCCAAACGAATACGACAGCAAAAGCACCTACACCTGGTTCCCTCTCTTCACTCCAGAAACCATGCAAAAAGATCTAGCAAATCTAGGCTCAAAGATCGATTATCACGAATATACATTCGATCGTCCTAAACCTGCTGCGGAGATTATAACAGTTGGGACTCACGATCTTGTCAGCAGGATATTGGCTGCGCCGAGTAATTATCGTGCGAGATATGCTGAACGTGCGCGTCATATCCTGCCACATGGTAACAATGGGTTAGTCCCCGCCTTTATTTCGTATTACGTTATGCTGACTTCGGTGAGGACAGGTTCTTCATTGCGGACGAACCGACGCGTGGCTTGCGCGAACAACATCATGTACAGCATGCTCTTATAGGGAAGCAGGACGAGCTCTGGAAGATAGCGGAGTACTTTGGAACGACCACCTTGGAACTGATTGAAGAGCGCTCGTTTGGTCTTTCGGGGAACAGGACGCAGAATGTTGATATTGTTCGGGGTGTCCTCAATTCTGTTCCTATCTACTGGATCTCCCAGCTCGTCAGCTTCTACTTCATTCCATTGCT
Organism: Sistotremastrum suecicum HHB10207 ss-3; assembly: GCA_001632355.1. Taxonomy (NCBI): domain Eukaryota; kingdom Fungi; phylum Basidiomycota; class Agaricomycetes; order Sistotremastrales; family Sistotremastraceae; genus Sistotremastrum; species Sistotremastrum suecicum. The sequence continues at coordinate 123,758 of KV428070.1, read as the reverse complement.
TCAGACCGTTTTACTGACTGGTTATGGAATAGGCTCGTCTTCCTCTTAAGACTAGCCAGAATAAAATGGGTATATATCTTGAAGGACAGCTATACCAGATGTTCGCGGAGATCTATTCGTAAGTTACTCTGAGCGTTCTCGTAAGACTCGCCGTGTCTCACTTCTTTCGTAGGTTCGTCTTTGAAGAAGGAGATCCTGCCAAGTACATGCAGTCGCTCGAATCATCGAAAGATTATACCCAAAAGCTGGTGGACAGTATCAAGGACGGGATGAGCGGCACTGTAAGATAGCTTCTCCGGAGCTTCGACGTGGCTGATATAGAAAACAGGTCCGAGGCTTCCTAATGAGTGCCGTGTTCTCGCTCGCAAATGGCAAAGGAAACAACGAGAACAACAGATTGGTTACCCAGCTGCGTGCGGTCGGACGTGACGACGACGAGATAGCGAATAGTATACTTGCTATCGCTGTTGGTGCAAGTGTTCTTCTATCTCAATGTACGTCTTACTTCTAGGCCGGTTCATTGAAGGCTAAGAATAGCGAAGCCTTTGTGCATATCATCAATTTCTATCTCGATGATCAACACAAAAAGGAGAAGGAGAGGGTCATCGCTGCGGCTCAAAATGAGTCGTACAAGGAGCTGGAGGGATATGTTCGTGAAGCTCTCCGTACGTCAGTCTTATCAAACTCTAGCGGCGCCATCTCAATACTTATAGGCCTTGATCCTCCGGTACCTGGTGTCTACCGTATGTCTTACTATTATTATTTCCGTCTTGGCTTACCGTGACGTGTCTTATTAGGTGTCGCTCTGGATACGCTTCCCTTGGACCGCCTCGAAGTCCATCGGGGTTCTCGGCTCTTTCTCAGTCTTGCGAATGCAGGCCTCGACGTGCGTCTCCCTCCTCATCCAAGCGCTCCCTAGCATTGAATACTCTCTTCGCAGTCATCGGTATTCCCGGCCTCCAACGATGTCAATCCGGGCAGAGATGCGGAATCATATCTCATTGGTGATTCTGCGCTGAAGTAAGTTTCAAACACCTCTCCGTCCCCGTTCATTCAATTGACTGCAATACGTAGCTGCTTGGGGCCCGACTTTGTCTACAAGGTATATCTCATGCTGGCGTACCCATACGGCTATTGATGAAGGTTTCGTAGACTGGAGCGCAAATTCTTCGCGCAGTATTCCTCCTCCCGAATGTTCGTCGTGGACCCGGCATCTCCGGCCAGCTAAACAGGTTCGCTCTACGGCGCCTACTTGACAAGGGGTTAGGTTAACGCAACATCTATTAGAACGGCTTACGAAGTTAATGGGACGCGTTATTATGAATATCTTGATTCGACTCAGAAGCTCACTCCTTGGGCTCAATCCATGATCATTCAGGTTCGTCTCTTTTCGTCTCATTATTATCATTCGTGGCGGGCGCTTATTTACGTATACGTGTAGTATGATCAATGATTTTCCCAATTGAGCAGAGCTGAGAGCTCTCACGGTTGCTTCACATCGATTGTAAGGAAATTTGGAAACATTTACGGAGATGCTGTTGTAATATTACCGCTGATGGGGCAATGATAGAATTGGCCATGGGTGGTCTCAGAAGAATGTTTTTAGAAGTTTCGTGTCGTGCGGTTGTCTCTTGATACCGATCGTATGCGCTTAGAGTGGACTCACTCGATCTCGCTGTGTTCCATGAAATCAAAGGGCCCATTCATCGTGATGCAACTGCTATCAGCTCTGGTACCAGGATATCGTGGGCCGGATGCAAGGATCATAGTGCTGAGTATGGACACCTTGAGGCCATCGTAATTACGCAAACTCCTGAGTCTTATTGGCCACTGGACAGCACGTTCTTATTGTTGTGCCTGAATTGATGATTCTCTGGTCGGTTAAGAATGGAATCATCCGCTCTTGAAGTCGCTTTAATTCGCAGGTTTCAGGAAACGACCCGTGGCGATCGTATGTATTGGAGGGTTCTGGACTGCAGTCTTTGGATCTTTGATTCTTTGTGAGGAAGATGTGCGGAGATGTGGATATGAAGAACACGAGGTTGAAAGCGCTGATGTCCGTGCGCACCAAACGACAATTGTAGAAGCGGTGTCAACCGTTCAGAGCGCAAGCGGCGGGCCGAAATATTCCCACTTCACATTTTCCTGCATTTTACCAAATAGAGAATTACGCCCGACGTCCGCCAGCATTGTGAAAATTGGTGCAGCATCTGTACCAATAATGAATGAGCACCGAAACACGCCGGAGACGGCGATTTCTCGATGGCGAGTAGGATAGAGAACAATGCCGGATGCCGGAGATGCCGAGTATTTTGGTTCCGAATTAGCGGAATTCGGAAGATTATTCGCTTCCTTCTGTCGATTGCGCACCTTGACAGATCTCTTCTTCTATAACGCGCCGAACCGTCCGAAATAATGTCACTTACCTGCCCTTTTCAGCTTATATTGCCTTGCGCGCATATAAAGCCTTCAGTGACATCTCCATCCCGCCCGCTCTCTCTTCTCAACGCTCGCCACGTCCCGAGCGACATCCAGACATGTCTAGCTTAATCAATCACTTCAAGGATTATACTGCTTCGACGGTCGTGCGTGTTCTCTAGCATTAAGCAGGAGTTGCTCCTGACGACGTTGAACAGAACTCTAGCTTGGATCGTATCAGCCAGGCTTCAGATTCCATCAACAATGCCTATTCAGCCTACAAGCCACCCAAGGCTGGAGCTAACTACGATGCACCTCATGGTGTAGCTGCGAAGGTTATTGCGGATTTCAGGGCTCAGGTTCGTCTAGTCAGCGGCGTATATCATATCAGGTGCTGACCTGCATGACCAGTTGAAAAGAGGAAATCCTGTCTTAGATCTCCAAGGCATCGTCAGTGCCACGTCCTCTTAACTATCGAAATGACGCTGATTTTCCGTGACTAGGCTGCCGTCGTTGATGCGCTCCGACATACCAATGAAATCGACGATAGGAAAATGCTTGTGAGGTTCCCTCTCAGATATATGCGCTTGTGTATGCTCATCTTATTTTCATCTAGCTGGAAAACCTCTTGACTCTCATGTCGCGCCTCCCCGACGGCCCCGTTCTTCAAAAGTTCAACGACCAAGTCATCACCCTTCTCTACAACGATCTCTCCCATCCCCCCGCCACATTCATAGGCAACAAAAACGCCTGGCGATCCGCCGACGGATCAGGAAACAACCCTCTCCTCCCCGATCTCGGAAAGTCCGGAACACCCTACGCACGCAGCGTCCAACCCGAACATCCTCTCCCCCCTTCCGTCCTCCCAGACCCCGATCTCCTATTCGACGCTCTTCTCCGTCGAGAGAAATACGTCCCTCATCCGGCTGGACTTTCCAGTCTGATGTTCTCCTTCGCCGCTTTGGTCATCCACACCTGCTTCAGGACTTCACATACTGAGTGGAGTGTCAATGAGACCTCTTCTTATGTCGATTTGTCCCCTCTTTATGGATACAATCAGGAGATTCAGGATAAAGTCCGAAATAAGGATGGTCGAGGAAAATTACACCCCGACGTCTTCGCTGAAGATCGTCTTCTTTTCCTCCCACCCGCCTCGGCCGTAATTCTGGTGCTCTTCAACCGCAACCACAATTACGTCGCCGATAAGCTTCTGGAACTTAACGAGAAAGGAACTTATAACGCGAACATCGATAAATTGACCGACGCACAGAAGGCGGCTCAGGATGATTCCATCTTCAATGTGGCGAGGTTGATCAATTGTGGATGGTTTGGAAGTATCGTTTTTAGCGATTATTTGAGTGCGATCCTTGGGCTGGCGAGATATGGGAGTAACTTCTCTTTGAACCCAAATGATGCGATTCGAAAGGACGATCATACCTTCGTTGATCGTGGATCAGGGAATGCTTGCTCTGTTGAGGTATGTGTTCCCATTATTGTCGATCTGAGTGCATACCTGATTTCGTTCTGCTATAGTTCAACATGCTCTACAGGGTACGATCTCGTGGCATTCGTCGAAGATTGGTGCTGACGCATATATCATAGTGGCACGCTACGACTTCTCTCGTGGATCAAAAATGGACCGAAACAGTCTTCGACAAAGTCTTCGATGGCAAGCCATACGACCAGGTACCTTGCTTCTCCCTACCTTCTTCAGTCCTTCTCAATAACCATACACAGATCACCGTCGGAGACTATGCAGGAGCTATGCGCAAGCTTCTCGGGTCTACGGGCGCGGATGTTACCACGTGGAGTTTCGGTAACCTCACACGAGGACCTGACGGAAGATTCAAAGATGCCGATTTGGCTGCTATCTTGCAAGATTCGTACGTCCATCCTTTCTTCCTCCTTCCCTTTTCTTCCCTTTCCTTCCGCCGCTCTTCTCGCGCCTATCTGTGGTCGTTCATTCCCACAACTTATCTTATCTCGCCCCTTCACCCCTTGTTACCCATTCATTCGAGATACGTCCTCGGTTCGGCCCCTGACTCGTTCTTCTTCTGTTTGACAGGACATCGCACCCTGCTTCGGCTTTCAAAGCACGTGGGACTCCGGATGTGCTTCGTATTATTGAAGTTATGGGTATTCGTCAAGCGAGATCGTGGGGCGTTTGTAGTATGAATGAGTTCAGAAAGGTATGTTCTTTCGTTGATCGGATGTGTTATGGATCGTGTTGACGTGGTTGGTAGTTCTTGGGTTTGAAACGTAAGCTTTCTGGAATGGGTACTTTAAAGCACGGTGTTGACGTTCGTGGCCAGCGTTTGAGTCATTCGAGGAGTGGAATCCCCGTCCTGAGATTCATGTACGATCCTTCGTCGCTTCCCGTCAGGTTGAGCATTTGAGTTCTGATTTGATCGTAGGAAACTGCTAAGAGACTCTACGGTGACATTGAGAACCTAGAACTCTACGTTCGTCTTAGTTTATTCATCACAATTGCACACGGACTGACATCGTTTCTAGGTCGGTCTTCAAGCCGAAGAGGCGAAACCCCTCATCCCTGGTGCTGGTCTCTGCCCGGGCTACACTGTTTCTCGCGCCATTTTGGCTGGTCAGTATTCTCCCCAATTTCTCCGGAGGACAGCTTTCTGATGCGTCGTTAGATGCTATCGCTTTGATCCGTGGTGATCGCTTCTTCACGACTGATTTCACGCCTTACAACCTGACCACTTTCGGATTCGCCGATTGTGCTCGTGATACCTCCAATCCCTCATTCGGCGGTCAACTCGGAAGACGTATGTCATATGCCGCCGTCGCGTCTCTGCATCTCTAACGATTTTCTAGTCTTCCTTCGTACTCTGCCTAACGAGTATAACAGCGAGAGCACCTACACATGGTTCCCTCTCTTCACCCCCGAGACTATGCACAAGAGCTTGGTCAACCTCGGTCTTGAAGAGAAATATACCTTCGATCGTCCCGTCCCGGCTGCAGAAGTCATACCCGTCGGCAATCACAACGATGTCGACATTGTCCTCACTGCGCCGAGCAACTTTGAAGCTCATTATGCCGAACGTGCGCGTCGCATTCTTCCGGGTCGTATCAACGGGTATGCTCTCGTCCATCATACCTATTCCTCTGGTTAATCTTTTGACATGCAGGTTCTTCATTGCGGATGAGTACACGCGTGCATTGCGCGAACAACATCAAGTCCAGCAAGCTCTCTTTGGCAAGCCGGATTCTCTCAGGAACATTGCTGATTACTTCGCGACGACGACTCTTGAGCTTATCGAAGAACGCTCGTTCGGTCTTTCTGGGAAGACCACGCAGAATATTGATATCGTCCGTGATGTCCTCAACTCCGTGCCTATCTACTGGGTCTCCCAATTGGTACGCATCTATGGCTTTCAGCGATAGTGACATGACTGATTTTGTGGCAGGCTTCGCTTCCTCTTAAGACCAAGAAGACACCGTTTGGTTCGTACGTCGAAGCTGAATTGTACCAGATGTTCTCCGAGGTCTATTCGTGAGTCTACTGGGTCTTATTGGAAACCGATGTATCATTGAATCCCCTCTCTTCGTAGCTTCATCTTCGAGGAAGGAGATCCTTCCAAGTACATCCAGCTCCTCGATCTTACGAAGGGCCATGCGGATCAACTCTTGCGCAGCATCAAAGCCGGTATCAGCAGCAGCGTAAGTATCGCCCTCGTTGATGCTAGAGTATGCTGATTTGTATGCAGTCGCGAGGCTTGATCAGCGCAGTTGCTAGTCTTATATTCGGAGGATCGCACGAGAACGAATTCGTCACTCAGTTACGCGCTGCCGGACGCGATGATAATGAGATCGCAAATAACATCTTCGCTATCGTCATCGGCGCCAGCGTTCTCTTGTCTCAATGTATGTCTTTTGCTTGATTGGATCATGCTCGTTCTCACCGTCGTGATGAAGCTTTCGTTCATGTCATCAATCTGTATCTTGACGATGACTACAAGAGCTCAAGGGATGATATTATCAAATTGGCTCGTTTGGGAAGCCCTAGAGGAGATGATCTGTTGGAAGGATATGTCCGTGAAGCTCTCCGTAAGCTCTTTCTAATTTATTCCGAGGCATAAACTGACGGATTGTAGGTCTCGACCCTGCTGTCCCTGGTGTCTATCGTGAGTTGGCTGGTCACCCGCTCGTCCTGGGTCCGTGCTGATATTCGTTGTGATAAGGTGTGACTCGCAACGAGGCGTCGCTCTCAAGCCTCAAGATTCCCAAGGGCTCTCGCGTCTTTGCCAGCCTTGCTAACGCAGGCCACGATGTACGTTCGTCTTTTTCCCTTATAGCGAATGAATGCTCAAGGTTGATACTACAGCCGTCGTCCTTCCCCAATCCCAATGTCATTGATCCGAAGAGACCCAAGGAAGCGTACCAGATCGGCAACTCTGCTCTGAAGTATTTATCCTTCGCTTTTTCGAGTCACTGCTTTCTCATCACGTTTACAGATGCTTGGGAGATGACTTCGTCGTCAAGGTGTGTTCATCGATTCATGCCGCAGAATGCGTCGCTGACTAGATCTTCCAGACCGGTGCTCAAGTCCTTCGTGCAGTGTTCAGTCTGCCGAACCTCCGTCGTGGACCTGGAGTTTCCGGAACACTAAACAGGTCTGATTCATGAATTCTGACCGAATTGGAAAGACTCTGACACAGGACAACTCAGAACCGCTTACGATGTTAATGGAACGCGCTATTACGAATATCTTGACTCGACTCAGAAACTGACGCCTTGGGCTCAATCGATGATCATCCAGGTTCGTGTACCCCTTCTCTTCTCATGAGTATGAGGATCCTAATTTGCCTGCGTAGTATGATCTTCCTGCTTGAGTGTATGCGGTCGAGTTCGTATGAGAAGAAATGGTCTTGGGGTGGCCCAAAATGATTTAATAACGATCTCATGAATATCTAAATTGCTTATGAAGTGATGTAGTACAAGTACACGTAGTACTGCGCATTGACAAATTGAATGAAGGACATGACCTTGGATGTGCAGTACGCCTAATACACTGATTGCACGACTTCGAGGCCGGCTCACTGGCAGGTTTCGGACCACCATCATCCATGTCAACTCATGGCTTCCACGACGACTCTTGCTGGAGCGTCAACCTCCAAAGCTTCATTAGCAGAAGGCCAGGCTGATGCAGCTGACCAATCTCAATTGACGCATAAACTTCAAGTCACGGATTTCGAAGTTCTGCTCTGGTTCAATCCCACAACAGACTTCATCCACCATCGTTTCTGTCCCATCTACCCCGTACACAACTGGGCACACGACCCCATCATACGTATCTTCCTCTTCCACACATTCTACGTCCTCCAACGACTCCCAACTCTCGATGAAGTCGTCTCAGTATTCGTATTGGTCCAGGATCTCAAGCAGAAGATGCCTGAAGATATATGGGTGAACGTCTTACCACACATCGCGGACCATGGAATGAGAAAATGGATGGCTTTTTCGTATAGGAGACCTCGTGATCGTCCTTGGAGGATGTCTACTCTATCGGCATTCGAGCGCAGTATTATGGTGCTGTTCGCAGACGTGATCAGAAAGGACTGGTCGCCGCATTGGCATCAATATCCCTTTCCTGAATTCACAACCGTGAAAGGATTCCTATCCAACCCTATGCTCTATACGCCAGACGCAGAAGATATCTTATGTCTTCCTGGTTTGCCGGAAACGAAAGTTTTGAACGAATTGCCAGGGATCGCACCATCGACGTGTTCGTGCGGTCGCTGTGAATTCATACATGGATCACTACGGAAGAGTCCTTACGAATTTCGGAACCGATACTCCAGTATTGTGTCTCGCGCACAGAGGCGAGCTTGCAATGGTTTACTCGTGGCATGGGAAGATTCGTTACAAGCTGCAGAGACGTGGCTCGAGAAAGAAGTTGCGAGACTGGAATCTCCCGCAGATATCTTCCCTTTCAGAGGCGGAGACGAAAGATTGGGGCCTGTCATCTACGACACCGCCAATCAGCTCAAGTTGATCATCGGCTCCAATTTCGATACGCCCAGTCTCCTTCGTTTCGTCTCCCTCCTTCGACTCAGATGCGTCCCTCTGGAGATTCGCATAGAATCTTGGGCCCTGGAGATGCTGCAAGATATACCTGTCGATGGCGTGGGTTACGCATTGTTCGTCACAAGGTCAATATCTGAATTCCCGGGGTATATGCACGAGCACGAAATAGTGACGTCGGGAAATTGGCTTCCCCAACTCGCGAGTAACAGTTTCAGTAATCCGCGAGCTACAATTCTCCACATCCCCGTCTCAGACGACCTCATATTACTGTATCCTGAGCTCAAGTCTGAGGATGCCATCAGACCTTTCGTCATGCCCGAACACCCAGCTTCCGACGAGCCAGATACTCTGCCACGTAGGCACGACGATCAGGATTCGATCACATTTGAAGACGTAGAAGACGAAGAAGATGCTGACGAAGAACCGGAGTCCGTGGAGCTTTCAATTGAACTCAGCGAGGAAAGCATCGACGGATACCCTCTCTTCAGTATCATCGGCGACCCATACGACGATACGTATCCCGCCCTATCCCTCGCCGCACGTCTCTCAATCACCATTCCATCGACCGATCAAGTCATATCAACATGGTGGCGTCCCTCCATATTCTCAGGAACTGCATGCGAACATTCTGATCTACACTCAAAAGCAATACGATGCTCACTATCCTCATTCGACATTCTTCGACAATATCAAGAATACTCTTCGTCCTACAAAGATCGGCTTGAAGACATTCGCTCAGATCCATTCATCGATTCGGAAGATTGGATGCGCGAATACCGTACTGCTCTTTCCGAAGGTCTCAACGAACGCGCTGAATGTCTCACTCTTCCAGACGGCCCATTCGCTCGTCGGAAAGCTGTCATCGTTAGATGTTCAGCGGGAGAGTCGACGTTGCCTTTGGTTATCCTCGCCGCGACATGTGGAAGGAAGGTGTACATGATCCATGCAAAGGAATGCTGGAATTGTGCTGTTTTGAAGATGCATCATCTTGGATGCGGGTTGGGTATCGCGATTGGCGTGCGGCAAGTCGAAACTTGCCAAGACTGTCGAAGAGCTGCCGAGCGCGCTGCGGCGCTCGACGTATTTGTCTAGATACTAAGATAGACCATTATCTCGATAGCACCCTTCATTTCGGTTTCGTGGAGCAAAGCGCCGTTCACGTCGGCTGCGCACACTGCACAAGACGGTATCTTTGATACATTGTAGTTTCATTTGAATGTTAATTTGGTTTACAAATCATGATCAGTGCGAGATAAGGCTCTGTTTAACTCTACAAATGCAATGAAGGCGAGGAGATGATAGCAGTGTAGCAGTAGAGAAGCGGAGTAGAAGGCGGGAAGAGAGAGAGAGACGAAGACTATACTTATAATGAACAATCGTCCAGGAGTCAGGAGTCCCTGATGCGATATAAGACGAAGCAAAGCAAGTGAATCATGAAAGATGGAATCCAGAATGAACGCCCTCTTTCACTGCTACTCGTAATTTTTCCCTCATCACCGCTTTGGAACTGTACTCCGGAAGTTTCAAGTAGTTGACGCACGTCATGACGCTAGGCAGGTAGTCGTCTGCAACCAAAGGCGCCTCATGAGGTTTCCTCACCACCGTGAACGGCGGATTGAGTCCGCGGAAACCTAACGAGATATTACTTCAGTGTCTTTCATTGAGTTGAGCCCAATGTACTCACCTCCAATGGGCAACTTCGGACTACCCGTGATGAATTGAAGATATTCGCGACGCCCCACGTCATCGAATTCACTCATGATCTCCATCAAATCGTGTATGGGACGACTGTCCATGTTGAAGCCATGATCTGCCTTCACAACGTCATTGAGAACTAGAGCGACATTAGCTACTGCTGCCCAAGCAAGATTATTATATTAGCATACCTTCAAGCGACCAATCCTCTTGTGAATTGCCGAGGAGCGTTGCAAGCTCTTCTACAGAGAAAATCTGCATATCCGAGATGGGGAAGACTTTGGAGAAGCCAACGCGGAACGCTTGCGCTTGCGCGCGTATCCCTTTGCCGATTAATGCATCAAGGACCTCGTGGAGATATTCGTCGACATTCTCTGACGTCACTTGGATGTTTCGGCCATTCGGCTGAAAACGAACTCAGGCTTCTACGCAGAGCGAGCTGAGAATGATCACCAACCTTAAGCTCAATATCGTATCCCGGGATAGTGAAGTCTAGGGCGAGACTCTCTAACAAATCGTCGAAAGCTTGTTGCTCCTGAAAGACATGAGCTCCTTGAAATACACTGAACAAAATGATGATAAGTACCTCCGGCGTGTCTCCTTTCGATACCAGCTTTGATAGCGAGTTTGCGAGTGTAGGATCCACGAGCTGCGTCAACGAGACATGGTCAACATAGTGCCCGATACAAAAGCCCTCAACCACTTACGCGAAGATCATTCAAGCTCAATGCCAACTCCTCTCCAAGCACATGTTTCAAGAACACCTTGTTGAAGGACATGTCGACGATGCGAGAGTCGAGGAGAGCTTTCGCGACAAACTGTCCGATAACTTGGAACAGATGAAGTCGCCGCCTATTGCACAAATAATAAGTATGGTTCACATAATTGTAAGAAAACTAAACGCACTGATGGCCACTTTCCGAAGGCTCTGAAGGTCCGAGCGGAGCGGGGAACAACCCAGTCGGATGCGACACGTATTGCCCAGGATAGGTCGAGTCAGCGTCCCTCCAGATCTTGAGGTCCCTGCGCGCGAACTCCTGCGAGACGAGCGAATAGAACTCTAGCGTGGGGCCCAAGCCTGTTCCAACCTCTTCGAAATACTCCACCTCAAGGACAGAGGATGACGATCCGTAAAGATCGAAGACTTTGACGGCAGATTCGAGTATGTATTTCCGGGAGATTCGGACCTTCTGACGTTGAAGACGGCCAAGGTAACCGAAGCCATCGTCCCGGCGACTATGATCGGTAGAGCGTGCCTGCTGACTTTGCCATTTGAGGATAAGTCGCGCGTACCCGAAAGAAGTAGATTGGAGGAAGGAGAATCGCGTCCCAAAGGGGAAGAGGAACGGGAAATGTAACGGGAGATCGATCGCCCAATCAGGAAGGCAAGAACTAGTGACCATGGTAAGCAATCATCCGCGCCGAATGTAGGTAACTCACCTAGCAACGATCATCGTTTCTTCCAACTGTCTGGTAAGCTTGGCTGAAAGCTTATTGTTGATGAACGCATTCTCCGGCATAACTGCATCGGCGCTTATCGAAGGATTTTGCTCCCGGGCATTCGTGTTCAGCGCATACAAGACGCGAAGGAGACGCAGGATGCGTAGCGTAGGTGTATCCTGTGGAAGTGAAGAAGGAGACAGAGAGAGAGGTCCTGCTAGTGACTCGGGATTATCTTCTTTCGCTACGATGAGAGAACGGCACGTCAACGACCGCGTAATTGCGCCGCATAGGAGAAAGCATACCATCTGCTGAAGGCGCAGGACCCGTAACTTTCTTGAAGTTAATCGTGTATATGCCGGACCAAATCGAGCTAGGGTAGATGGTACCACCGGTGTTGCCTTTACGAAGCTCGTGCTGGTGAATAGCACCATATATGGTCATATCGAGAGGAAGTGCATGTCCGTCCATAGAGAACTCCAGATGCCAATCCGTTGGCTTGGCCTTCAGAGCTGTGGCATACGATGCGCGTGGTGCCGAGCTTGTCGATGCGGCATCCTTTGGATTCGGCGTGGCCACACGAGTACCATGTGGGGTCTGAGCTTCGACTTTCGAGCCATCTGCAATCCACGTCAGCCTCGCGATGAACGACGTTGAACGATGTACAAACCTGCAGCGGGAGCTACATTGACCGTCTTCTCGGGGAGCTCCTCATCCGCTTCTTCAACCACTTCTGGTTCAAAGTCATCTTCCATCATCTCATCATCTCCACCCGGGAAGACAGCTGAAGGAGCCTCTGCAACAACAGGGGCCGTTTCCTCTGCTTCAGCTCCTGCTTCCGGTTCAGGCTCGGCAGGGGAAGGCTGTTTATGTGACAATCGTTTACTTCGCCTTCTTGTGTTCTTCGGTGGTTCAGCAGTATTCGACGTTCCAGCTTCTGGAGTCTTGGCCGCAGGTGTCGAAGCGGACGACGATGCTCGTACTCGTTCCAAGACGGCCTTAGTTGACGGCGAAAGGGTGTCGGAGAGTCCAGGATATCGTGAATCTGCCATAGCCAGCATTGCACTCAGTCTAGCAGCCGGTGCTGCTGAAGAGTTCATGAGACCGGCGATTCGGGGTCGGAGGTAGTCGTTGAGAGCTTGGAACGTCGCGATGGCTTGGATCGACACACTCATGCTTGAGACCGACGCTGGAATTTCAGACCCGTCGTCCGCTGCAAGACGTAGTCGAAGTGATCGCGCGAGCATTGACGCTGAGCGATGTTTCGAATCTGCGTCATTGTCAGTATCAATTGTAATACAGAAATCGATATGCATACCGTCGTATCCGGGTGAAACTGTGGTGACCTCGAACGACTCGGTACGGGTCAAACTTTCTTGCAATCGCTTGACCAACAGAGAAAGGACTGGCTGTGCTTCGCTCAAGACTTCCCACAGCTGCGTCCGTCGATCCGTCATAGAAACTGAGTCGAATATTCAGCATGTCCATCCCAACAGTCTATGCTTGCATCGAACTCACCTGTGTAGTTCTCGCTCGTAGCGAAATCAAGTAATGTCTCAACAAGTCCAGACTCCTTCAACTCAAAGCTCGAAAGCGCCGAAGAAGGAGAAGAGAACAAAGCAGCAACGCCTTGGAGGCTCGTCTTGATCTCTGCCTCAGAAATGGCCTTATTCGACAAGGAAGCAACGAGAGCCTGCAACGTTCCCAGCGCATCATCATCCGGAGTCTCCGATGGAGACATCAGATACTTAAGACGAATGACACGAGCACGAATGGTGATCAAATCTTGAGGATCGATGCTTGACGATCCTCGCTTAGCGATAGAACTGGACGCGGATGGAATAGTCGACGCAGTTCCGTCGGCGGGAGCAGCTGCTTCGGCTTCCTTCGATTTAGAGGACACGAGCTTCTGTTCGGCGATGGTCTCGATGGCGTGGAGTACACCCTCGCGCTTGAAGGAAGTTCGGTATTCTGAGGTTCCCTTGGCGAGTAGGAGCTCGACCAGTTGAAGGGCTGCGATGACAAGATTCGAATGATCCTTCAACGACAAAATCGATCCGATGAAGCTGGGGATGGGCACAGACTGCGGGCGCCATTAGTGAAGTTGATGGTGGAGTATTACGGGAAGACTTACAGCCAAAGTTCTCTTCAAACCGTCTCCATCCAAAAAGCTGACAGCTTTCAAAAGACTTGAGAGTGCTCGAACCCTCACATTCGTAATAACGCTCGCAGCATATACGTCCACCAGAATCGGCACGATAAGGTCCATAAACCGGTCAACGACTTCGGGGATAGAATGAAGGAGCTCTATACGGCTGACAGCGGGTTCGACTTTGATCGGAGTCGGTGCAGGCGACGCTGAGGCACTCGCGACATCTTGCGAGGCCGCAACTTCAGCAGGAAGGACCAATGGGCTTTCGCTGGGTACCTGACTGGGAGTCTGCCCTTCGTCACCAGATGTCCGAGCTGAATCGTTCGCCGAAGACGCGACCATATCAAGCGATGCGTTGATGGAAGCTGCCGCGGCCGCGGCACGTTCTCTTGCTCTCTCGGCCTTCTCAGCTTTTGCTTTCGCCTTGATGAATTTAGCAAGTCCTTTCTCCGTATATGCTTTCGCGTCAAATACACCATCTATTAGACTATGATCAGCAAAGGGTCCAAGATGTACGATAGAAACGTACCTTTAGGCAATGCAGGCATGAGCTCCGAGATGAGACTGAGAGCCTCCTCGACTTGCTCCTTCGGTCTATGCGCGAGATTCTCCATGACAGCCATATCCGCCAATAATCCTTGACCTTCCTGCTCTTCTCTCGCTCTCGAAATAGTAGGAGGTAAGACACCGGTAAGGATCTGGTACAGAATTTGCACGATATCGGCTTTGAGTAAGGCGATGGCGACTTTCGGCGAAGCCTTGGCGGCGGTCGCTAACGCTCGCAAGAAAAGCGTGTATGTACTTGAGGTGATGAGGGATGTGGTGCCAGGAGGGAGGAGAAGATCTCCAATAGCACGAATAAGTTTGTCATCCAAGAGGGTGTCGAGAAGGTCGGGGGAGGAACGATGATACGATTCGATGACGCGGATGACGCAAAGGCCCGCATATTCGACCAGACGTTGATCTGAATATCCAAGGACATTCCGGATGATGTTCATGGCGTCGCTGACCATTCTGAAACTGTCTGCTGGGATGTTACGGCAACAGTTGGCAGCCGCGTGAAGTGCGATACGTTGAACCGGCGTAGGGAAGAAATCGAGCATATTGAGAAGTGCACCTAAACCTCCATCGCGAACGATGGCACTGGGATACTCTTCAGAGATCTTCTCGAGAGTCTGCGAAAGAGATTAGTAAGATGATACGTAAATTGGGCAGAGGGCAAGCGGGACGTACGCTCAGGGTTTGTTCAGCGAGGTCGATGTCGGTGATCATGACGAGCTTGCTGCAGAGGACGGGGACCGCACCATGATAGACGATGGTATGTGCGCTTCCAGGGATGGCCTCCATGAGATTGGCGAGACATCGACAGGCCAGGACTTGGGCTTCGGGTATGTCGCCCATGCCATCCTCGCCCAAGAACAAAGCTTCTTCCGCTCGAGCAGCGCCTTCTTCATTCTCATCGTCATCATCGCCATCCTCATCAACGTACTTCCCAGTTCCACCCATAATCTTCACCAACTCTCTCACGAACGCATCGACCGAGAATGAATGAAGGGTTTCCTCATTGCTCACGCTCAAAAGCTCGCTGAGCTCCTGCAGCGCGATGACGCGAAGTGTAGGATCCGAGCCTTTCGAGATGTTGACCAAGATCGATTTGAGTCGAGTGGAGATATTCGCAAGTAGAGCACCCATAGGATGAAAGTCGCCACCAAGCATTCCAAGTACGCCTCGTGCATCAGCCTCGCTCATTCCAAATCGGTCTTCTCCGTCAGGGATTCCCCCGCTTCCAAGAACATGCCCATGGGCGCCTATACTCTCGCCCTCATCGCCATCGTCGTCGCCTTGTTCATCGTCATCATCGTTTTCTTCATCATCGACTAGTCCACGAGAGTCTGAGATATCCATATCGCCTTCGCCTTCTCCGTCGCCGTCGCTATCGAGGCTGGGGTCCATCATTTCGATGTCGTCTTCGAGGACTTTAGAGGGGCCTGCGGATGCCTTGGTCTTGGGCTGTGCCACAGCCTTTCCTTTTGTGGTCGCTCTGTACACCGATAGGGTTGGTGAATGCATATAACACACGTGACGAGTCGCCATACCTGGATTTCTTTGGCATTTTCGATTCGGTGGATGTCTTCTTAGATCGAGTGGATGAACGAAGTTTCTTCGCTGGGGGTACTTCAACCTCGTCTGCTTCGTCTGACTCGGGCTGAGCTCGTTTCTTTCCCTTGGACGTGGAGGGTTCGTTGATAGTTAGGGCCTGGGAAGGGTTCTGGGTTGTCTTACGCCTCCTATCGTTACCACGATGCCACATCAGTCATCAAGTGCACCTTCCATCAGGATCAACACTCACCTTTGGCTGATTTTTTTAGGTTCCTCAGGAACGATTTCTTTCCCTTTGCCCTTTCTAGACGCGGACGATGAAGTCGCAGGCGCAGACTCGTTCAGTAATTCCCTCTCTTTCTCCTTCGCCGCTCGAACTCTTGCACTAGATCTCGTTGGCGCCTTAGACTCTGTTGTGACAGTAGTCGCAAAAGTGGCAGTGGTTATTGACGTAGAAGGTGTTTGCGCGGTATCCGCCTCTGCGTCAGTCGCGGCAGTGTTGGATGCGGTCGTGTTACTAATGACACTCGGGCTGTCGATATTGTCGGTATTGATACAGTTGGATGTCTCAGTTGATCGAGGACCGACGTCCATTTAGAACATGGAGTGGAAGAGAACAATGGTCGACTCGACTCTGGCCATTCGAGTCTCCGTCAACGATCAGAGTCAAGACCTGGTGAGCTTCGGCGTCTACATTCAAAGCTCCGCTTAGAGGTTGAGGGCTGTCGGACTTTCCTGAGTCCGAACTTCATAGAAACTCTTTAAAATATTCGATTGTCAGTATACTTCATCGCCTTATCTCGGAAATAATCCTTGAGGAGAACCCCTTTCGTCACAAGGTCAAATCGTGTTACAGAAATCTCACAAAATAAGTCAATCATCGAGCGCAGGTTCAGGTTCAGCCGACTCGGCATCGTGGATTGGTCAGCAAGCCAAGATTTCTGGAGGCTAAGTATCGTACAATATCAAGAAGATAACCTGTCTCCTGCTTTCAATCCACTTCCCGTGAACGACATCTGCACAGCATAGAGTTTTGCAAATTTGTAGAGAAGAGCCTATGGACGGGGAATATTCGTCTGCATGTCGCTGACGTAAGCGAGCGCTCCCGGGTTAAGCCTTCGTTCAGTGCTTCAAGCAAGCGCAAGAGCAATCGTGTACTCTCGACAAAACTGCTTCTCATGGGCCTTAGCGGCCCTCCAACTTGAACTGACGCACAGACTAGTGAGGTGATGAACATGACAGCCTCGACTGGCCACCTTCATCAACGGCCGAAATGTGTTCGTTCCGAGTTGGAAGTGTCTATCCTGTCGGAATAGCGTCTTGAAGACCTGCAGCTCTGTCAGAAAACCCTCGCCTGAAAATCAACAACGTCTGAGGTTTTCTGGCTCAGCTTATGGATTGGTTTATGGATCGGTTTCTATATACTGTCAAGCACACGTGAAAGGCAAACATAAGCTGTCGCTGTCAATCTAGTCACCATATCTGACTTTCCAATTGTCCCTGAACACGATGATCAGTTGCACAACCAGAGGAGTGGTCTCACCTAGACTCGTGTGAGTCGTGTCACCACCAGGATCGTGCCCTTCACCCCGTTAAGCCATTTATAAGGCGATCGTTCCTTTGCATTTGTGGTCCCAGAGCGTTCCTTGTTCTGTCTTCGAGTCAAGCCATGCCTCCTTTAGACGTTTCCACCCTCAAGGATACGCTCTCTACGTTCTATCCATCTGATGTTTCGTCGCTCGTGTCTTCTTCGGTATCAGATGGCGGGAAAGCCATCAAGGACTCTCTCGCTCCCGCCGTCCTCGCTTGGACGTCCTTGGAGCTGTCTGAGGAGAAGGGACCTGTTGGTTCTGCTATGCATACTAGTACGTTTCTCTGATCTATGGCTGCCTTGGCTTGATCTCATTGTCCTTAGCGCAAAATAGTTTTGAACCCCCCGGCTCTCATGAGGTCGTGTTTCTTGTCGCCGCGGAAGGTGTGTTGTATTTCCAATACCTGAATACGCCCAGGTTGGCTTACCTCCTATGATCCAAGCTTCCGATGCTACCACACACGAACAGTCGACACAATCCACACAAAATCTCGATCTAGGATCCGTCGTCAATGAAGATCTCCTTAGTGAGTATCTTTTCGAAGTCTCACAAATGATTCACTTACTAAGAGTGACACCAGACCGTACTCGGTATGCAACGTCAGACCTAGCAGAGCGTCTCAAGCAATACTTCGATTCTACCAAGGATTGGGTCTCCAAGAACCACAGAGCAGTCATCGCCGTGACAGTAGCCAGCGTAATCATCATCAGCGCCATCCTCTTTCCCGCGTTGATAGTAGGCTTGCTTCGCCTACTCGGCATAGGCCTTCTCGGTATAACCAAAGGTAAAGGCCGGTCCACAGTTGGATGTCTTTAATGGTACTGACGTGAATACTAGGAGGATATGCAGCTTCGTATCAGGCGTCTGTGCTTGGTGGATACATAACGAAAGGATCTTGGTTTGCGCTCTCACAGTCCGTTGCTATGGGCGGCACATGCATCTCTGCCGCCCCTGTTCCGGTTCTGGTCCTTGCGGCCATTGCTCTGATCGTGGCCGTCGTCTTCCTCGTGGGCGCACTTGCCAGCCCTAGTACCTAACATATCAAATTGACTGATTCTGGGCACGGTCGTGTGCGTTCATCAAACCTTCGAACCACATCATCGTCATTATCCCATTCTTCTTGGTGTTGGCCATGTAGTTTGTTACTGAAAATGATAGTGTCATCCATACACTTGCATTCCGGCTCGCGATGGTGGAAATAAATGTCGGATGAGCGATGGTTACAACAGACATGGTTTTAAATTGTGAAAACCTCGAGCTAGAGCCTCAACCGATTCTGGCATTCATTAGGCGCCCAGCCTTTTCTTACTTGCGAGCTCTATCCATAAGATAACGCGTTTCAATGGGCGCTGAACGTCTATAAGGCAGAAAAAAACGCGGCGAAAAGACTCTCAGAAGATTAAAGACGATAAAAACGCGTTAAGGACTCTGCTCCTGGCAGTCGTCGGATGCCGTTCGATGAGATGGATGAAGTGGGAGGTCTGATCTCACCCACATTGGGTAACTGGTGCGTCTCTACAACTGCGTTCATGCCAACTAGCAAACGATTTTCACCATTGTCAGCTTGATTGAAGATCCGATCGATGTCCTGTCTCACCGTCCAGCCTGCTCTACGATTGCATCTACTTTGGCAGAGACAGCGGATACATTCGCGACGAGACTGAGAGAGGAAAAGTATGTCTGGATATTCTAGAATTCCATCTGCAACCGCTGATAGTTATGATCCAGTTCGCAAGCTGTCTCACTCTACGAGGTCACCCGAACTGGCGGGCCGCAAGTCATCAACCCCGCTGGCAGATTCTTACTCGAAGAAAATTTAGCAGCCCTCCAACGCGCCGAAGAGTCCCTAATCAGAGCCTTCATCCCTCATCGTCGACTTCACAATCGTCTATCGTACCTACTGCGGCTCCCCGACGAGATCATCGTGCGCATCGTTCTGACATACATCCATGGCGTCCTCCGTTTCCCAGGAAACGACGGTATCAACCCCGTCAATTGGTATGATCGGCCTTTTGTTGACCTTAAGCAACGTCTTGCCGTCACTCAACTGTTGGTCATTTCGTGCTCGGCGGGCACAGACCTGTAAATTGACCATATATGACAGTTGTTCTCAATGGCGCGAGATATGTCATCATGCACGTATCATCTGGAGCGACATCGACATGATGTGGCCATCTACAGCCATCGAAGCCTTTGCTACGCGGGCCGGGAAAATGTCCCTTTCTCTGAACTTCCAATTCAATGATCTGAACGGAAGCTTTCCTAACGGTTATCATGACGCAGTCCTAGAGGTCGGAGAAAAATTCGTGGCGAATAATATGTACCGCGTTCGACAACTCGTCATCGGCCTTTGTCTTCTGGACCATGAAGTCGATTTTCCTGCATTCTGGAACCATTTCAAGTATCTTTCGGCGCCGAAACTACAGAAACTCGAGATATCGGGGACATCGAGTCTCGACGAAGATGCACTCCTCAATCTCTTTTCTCACGAAGCTCCTGCGCTGAAATCAATCCATCTACGAGGATGCCCAATCCGAAACTTCGATCTCGCACCATTTCAAGCGTTAACCTCTCTTAACATAGATCTGTCTCCATCAGCTCCCGAGCTGCATCTCTCTCAACTCCCCCTTTTACTTTCTCGATCGCCCGGGGTCGTAGAGTTGACTCTCTTCGGGGATGTCGCATTCTCTGATGTGAACCTGATGATTCTGCAGCCAATCTTTACACTTCGAGAATGCACTTCCCTCACTTTAATCGGATTTTTCGCTGACCACATCAATTTCATTCTCTCCTCTATCTCCTTCCCCGCTTTACAAGATCTCGCTCTCAAATCTCGTTCCAGGCTGTCGGTCGAAGAAACCCCAACAACTTGTTTGCATCCTTCTTTACCCTTCGCAATCAAGGATTCTTGTAGAAGAGCAGAGGGTGTATCCTTCTGGCTCGAAGAAGGACGTATCAATCTCGAAATCGAATATTCGGCAGGATCAGGTGAAGATCATCTCTTCAAGCTCGAGGAATCTTTCAGGGGTCTGCCCCAAGCCAAAATGAAACCAGCCGTCATTCAGCTCCTTACTAAACCCCGGCTTATACTCGACATCGAACCCGCATTCTTATACGTCTCTAGCAGCGATGAACTTCCCGAGGATCTCTATTTGAAAGGAGTATGGACCGCCTTTCTCTCCGCCTATCCTTCCGTCGAGCGAATTTCCATAGATGGCACTGTTCCTGTCGGTCCTTTCGTTGCCGTGCTTAACAACCCGAACATATTGTGTCCCTCGCTAAATAACATAACGATCGAGACGGAAGATCCGCTTCAGGACGGTACGAGGCGTGCCATTACGCGCATGCTTCGTAACCGTAGGAGGCGGGGAGTTTCCATTGAAACGGTGCAAATCTCAGAAATTGATCCTGACTCAGACATGGAATGAATCGATGCCTTTGACTTCTGACACCCAGTTGTTGACACTGACGTGACGCCCTGATATTCCTTCCGTAGATCCATATATTGAAAATTCATTTTAATTCATTTTAATTCATTTTAACTAAAGGAAACACCGGACTCCTCATATGACGGGGAAAATTGACCTCTCTGCTAACATCGGTGAGAACATTGCTGCCGACCAATGCCTACGCGGATGAAGTAATAAGGAGAGACCGGAAATTACTAGAAGCACGTTAGTGGGAGCGATATCATGCTGTGATTGAAAACTTGCGCATTCAGGTACTATGCCTGCAACCAGGTCATTTGCGCTTGACGAAGGCGGCTTAGCAGGCTAGACAGGAAGATGACATCAGCGGTGCTGAGGTTCGAATCAAAGATTACATGCAGTCTGAGGGACGTAGCAGTTCTTGTCTACGATGTCGACCACGTTTGTAGGATCACGTTTCTGTCGAAGAGGATTAGAGGTTTATTGTGGAAAGCAAGGTGGAAAGTGCATCCAAGACTATGGTCACCTCAGAGATGGGAGAGGCCACAGCCAAAAGGCCCAAGGCACAAAGAGCGAAAGGGAGAAGAGCTTTAGAGAACATCTGATCAATAAACAGGCTATTCAGGGCGACGGACAGCTAGAGTCAGAGAGCCGGTATTTATACAGCTCATACAGAGCTCTTGTCGCATTTGTTCTTTCTCAGGACATCCATGACCTTCAATCCGTGCCGTACTCTGAGTTGGCAGAGCTTGTACTATCTTCATCTCCCAATCGGCGCGGCATCACGAGGAATTATGGCGGTTGAGGCACATTCTTTGTTCGCTCACGATCTACATCCCCTCTGTGGCAACTTCTTCAAACTCCCAATATAGTAGAGTCACTCACAAGAGAGCCCACGGCAAGTATGTAACGATAAACCGGCATCTCAGCCAGTTGATCGCATTGTGGGCAGCGAACATTGTAGAGGAGGAGCATGAAAATCCGGCATTATCCAACCAGCATGCATCATCGAACGAACGACCCCGAATACATTTTGTAGATTCGATTCGATTGGGCGAGCTGGCGCACGGTACCAACGGAACCGATTATCAAGAGGTTTATAATTTGGATTGCATCGCAGAATATCCTGCGGCTATTGATCCCAAAGTCGAAAGACACTCGGGTCGGGGATACTAAAGCCATCGGTTCACTATGGCGAATCTTGTGAATTGAGTCGTATTTTTAGAACGTCTGGAATGAGGACGTACGACGGACTCCCGTTTACGTCTGGTGAGGGTGCCTGGAGCATGTGGATCTGGGTAGAGACTGAGTTCTCGTCTCTGACGGCGTCCTATATCCCATCCATGAGAATGCATGAGAACCGCGATGGCTCAACTGCTTTTCATTCAGACTTCGCGCGGTCCTTTGGCACACGACCATGACGTAACAGATAGCAAAACTTCCAGTGTTCAGGCCTTTCAGGGACTGCCAGTGTCAATGCCGAGCCACCCTTTCGACATTGGCAAACCTGGGTTCCCGAGTTCCTGAATACGAACACGGCGTCATGGAAAGCCTCGAGCTCATGAGAGACCTGTTCGAGCCGTACGCGTGTAGAATTTTCCTTCGATTTTGAGCGATGAATCAAAAATGCTCACCAAAAAAAGGAAACACGGAATGCATGGAATGACCTTGATTATAATTCGCCAACCGTAGGCAAGCCGTGACACTGCCGAACCGCAAAAGAGCTGAGAAAGGAGCTTAAATTTTCAAAACAGTTGAGCAAGAACGCCGGATTGATTTTAAGATCTGATCAATTTCTCAACGAGGACAATCTTTCAACTTCTGAGGTTTGGGAATACCAGGACATGCGCATGTATAAAGCGACATCTTGAACCAAACGAACAATTTCAGAATTTAGTTATAATGAAACTGTAATGAATCGAAAATAGACGCTCAACTTGAAGCTCAACCTCGCCTCTCAGTACTGCAGTGACTCTCACCATATAGCCTCGACGTCGACGAGCTCCTCTTCTGCTAAACACGTCTGTATGGTACCTGAAAAGGGCTCAGAAAGACCACAATCCTAGTGAGAGTGAAGCAGGGCGAGTCAGTGGAAGGTTGTTGAGGACTTGGGGGCGTCAGTTGGCAAATGACTGTGGATGAAATGAATGAAGTAGAGCTTCTGAATTCACCATCAATGGGAGGACAGTACGTACCTATCTGTTCTACATGGAAAAATCTATTTGACAACCCGGGTTGCTGGGGTTGTCGCGCATTTTCTGACTAAGCATGATAATCAGGCTATGAAATGATTCGAGAATGCGGGTACTCGTTTCGAGACTCGGCGAATCAGATTGAATAAAACCTTGACGTGTCCGAGAGCCATTCAGAAACCATATTAGTCTTGGTTTATACGTCGTCCGAGTCCCTTGCGTCGTGCGACCTTCATTCGTGCTCATACCGATTATTACCGAGTGAATTGCATTCTTCCATGGTCATAGTAGCCCACGCACCCTCGGAGTCGGAAAGACGTGTAGTTTTGCGCAGTTCTTCAATTCTCAACAGCGCCATCATGAATCATGATGAGGTTGTGGTAACTTGATAATATTTTATTGGCTGGTCCTCGGAGATTGTATGACCCGGAGACCCCATTTCAAACAGCCACCAGTCGTCTTCAACAACCTCTCGGAATGTTAGGATGTAATGGTGGGAGTTTTCAAGCCTCCTTACAAGAGTGCGATGCGGGAGCTGATGCGGGGCAATGACCCCGGACTAT
Source organism: Sistotremastrum suecicum HHB10207 ss-3 (assembly GCA_001632355.1). Taxonomy (NCBI): domain Eukaryota; kingdom Fungi; phylum Basidiomycota; class Agaricomycetes; order Sistotremastrales; family Sistotremastraceae; genus Sistotremastrum; species Sistotremastrum suecicum. The sequence goes on along the minus strand of KV428070.1, from coordinate 100,130 downwards.
CCCGGAATCCGAAATAGGAAATCTGCTTATGTCAGGATTTCTCGACAACCTCAAACAACCCCGGCAACCGGGTTGTCAAATAGAATTATCCGTTCTACATAGCTCGTGGAACGCAATTCTGATCAATATCAGCTTGGATGAAGACTCTGTCCCCGTCCTCTTGCAACGCCCGGAAACTACAGTCGACTCTCGCACTTCGCGGACAACTTTGGCGCAGACTGCGGACGCGTTCGCGGAGAAATTGAGAGAAGAGACGTATGTCATTCGGAAGAGCCTCTTGAAGCTGCTGACCGCTCTCATCCAGTCTGAGATCTATCTCAGAGTACGAGCGACTCGGTGCCTGTGACGGACAACATGTCAGCGCTACCAAGCTTTCGTTAGGAGAAAACCTGGCAGCTCTCCATCGCGCCACAGAATCTCTAAACAGAGCTGTCATCGCTTATCGTCGGTTTCATAACCGTTTGTCTCCTCTCCTCCGCCTGCCCGAAGAGATAGTCGTAGAAATCGTCCTCACATACATCCAGGGCGTCCTGCCTTTCCTAGGGAATAACTGGGAGCTCGGAGAGTTTGATTGGCACAACCTGTCTTTGATGCGGCTCGGGCATCGGTTTGCCATAACTCAACTGTCGGTCTTTCCGAACGCTGCAGGCACACACTGACTCACTGACGCTTCATGACAGATGCTCTCAATGGCGCGAAATATGCATTCGTGCACCTGTCATATGGAGCGAAATCGATATGACGTGGCCGTTTGTTGCCATTCAGTGTTTTGCCACCCGAGCCGAAAGGATGTCCCTGTCTCTGACCTTGCGAAACGACGAGTCCGATAAACAGGATTCTGTCGGAGACCTTGAAGCAACACTGGATTTTTGCACGAGTTTCATCACGAGCAATATGTCCCGTGTTCGACAACTCGAGATTCGTGCTTACCTGAGCGATGGCGGAGACCAATTTTTGGCATTTTGGAACGAAGTCAAGCAGCTGTCTGTGCCGGCGCTGCAGAAAATTGAGATATTAGCGATTCCATCCATTACAGACGGAGACGCATTACACGATCTATTTCCACGTGGAGCTTCTCTATTAAAATCCGTCAATATACAGGGATTCCCTATTCAAGACCTCAATCTTGCGCCATTTCAAGCATTAACCTCTCTGAATCTGCGCTTTCCTCCTTCGGTACCACCTCTCTCTCTCGCTCAACTTCCACTCATGCTTTCTCATACACCTGGGATCGTGAAATTGAGTCTCTTCGGGGACCCCGAACCCCCCGAAGTCATGGCATTGTCTTCCAGGCCAACGACGGTTCTCCCGAATTGCGCATCCCTTACTTTAATCTCATTTCACTCTGATCAAATCAATTACCTTCTCTCATCCATTTCTTTCCCCGTCTTGAAAGAGCTTAGCGTCGATTGCATTTCCAGGCTGTCGGCCGAGAACATTCCGACGACTTGTCTTCATGACTCTCTTCCGTCCGCCATCAGGGACCACTGTAGGAGAGCACGGAGCCTCGACTACTGGATCGAGGATGGCTCAATCTGCATCGACGTGGAGTATTCAGAAGGATCAACAGGTGGTGATCAATTTAAACTCAAGCTCCACGAGGATGTGTACACGCTTCCCGACGACAAGATGAAACTCTTGGTAATCCAGCTCCTCACTCGAGCCTCTCGAATGCTCAATTTCACACCTGAGCGCTTGTACTTCTTTAGCGCCGAGGGACTCCCCGAAGAGCTCTACTCCAAAGATTTATGGATGACCGTTCTCGCCGCCCATCCTTCCACCAAAAGCATTCAAATTCGTGGCGACTTCCCTGTTAACACGTTTATCGCAGCACTCGCCGAGCTAAACATTGTTTGCCCCTCTTTGAAAACCCTCCTCCTCGAGACAGAAGAAAGACTTGACGACGAGCAGAGGAGTGCTATTTCGCGTATGCGCCGTAGCCGCCAGGAGCGGGGCGCGAAAATCAACAAAGTGCGAATCTCGACAATGCATTCTGATTCGGATACGGAGTAAGAGCTAGGCTTCAACGCTTTGGGACCGTGTCATCGATGCTGGTGTGACGCCTTGATGGTTTTCCCTAGACCCAATGTTCTATCTTGGTGCTTCTTTGTCTTGAAGCAGGTTTCGGACTGTATTTGACTACTTACGAGCATTATAATTACATAACCTGGTTCAGATCACCAATCTCATGTTCAACCGCGATCAGAACAGTGTACTGGGAATATATCGAACAAGACAAGGGCTCAGCTCAGTGGATAATAAATTGAATATCCAATGTTTCAAGTTTAGGCGCTCAGGCCTAGGCGGTTGTTGCATTCTGTTGACTCATCGTCCCAGCACTACCTCTTTTTGACCTGTTATGGCTGATCAACAACTTGCACCCTCTAGTCATAATTTCTGGCTCGAAACTGCAGCTGTATCAAAAGCTGAATACATCAAGCTGAAAAGATTCAGGAAACAGGTAGAGAAGGCTCGGCTTTTCTGTGCTGCTCGTCACGTTGAAAGATGTGTGTTGAGAAGTTCCGCCACACGAGCAAAGGGTTGATTGTATCACACTGAAAAATAGTGAATCTTGCCTCTCAAGCCTCCCTCACGGTTGAGGGAAAGGCCTGCCCCATTCTGCCGGCACCGTCTCCAGAGGTCGTAAACGAGTTCACCTTCATGGACCAGTACAGAGCTACGGTCTTCTGCACCTCCCCTTCCATCTACCGAGTTCAAATCTCTCATATCACGGACGACAAGCCAGTCACAGACGGTGATGACGATCTTCCGTTCCAAGCGTTTAGAACGTCTCTTTCCGGGATTGGGTCGGTGTTGCCCATGTGGGCACCATGTTGGACCAGCGCTTCGAGTTACGAGATCGATGGGAGACGAAAGGTCTATTACACTTTCGACAATACCAATAAGATGATGTTTGTGGACAAAGTCACCAAAGAGTGCTTAGGAGAGATAGCGTTCACGATGGACGTGAATGTTGCTCCGAGTCCTCGGTATGCCCTCCCGTTTGATCTTATTGTGCAAACCCTCATCTGTGAATTTTTTAGTCTTCAACCTCATGTACAAGACCTGGTCAACGCTGTGATTGACAAAGGCCTGGATTTTGACTGTCGAACTTGAACGAAAGCCACAGACGTCCAAAATGGCTCGACTCAGTTGTTCGTTTCCCCCGCTCCTGATATGCTATCAACATTAATCAAAAGTACATATGGCTTTGTAGCTAACTTTGTTCCCCCCCTTACCTGGTAACTCACTGACGGTCTGTAATGTCCGGCCAACACGCATCACTTGCATAGTAGTCTAAATGGCTGTAACACAATCCGCCGAACATAGTTGATGAACACGTGTCCTTTCTGCCACCTAGTTAAGGGCCTTAAGGCATACGTAGAGTTACGTAGAGTTACATGGCACATGGAACACAAGGGTCGAAAGATGGAAAAAATTCCATACTGCTTAGATTCACTTGCCCTTTCAGCTGTATATCATGGCTTGGTCAATCGGGAGTCCCCGTGCTCTACGGTGTCGCAACATGGCGTTAACTCGTTTTCTGCGTACGCTTGATCCCTGAAACTCCAGAGTCCGCAAGTGGGGGCATAGATTATCGGGATCGTCGAGTGCATCGATGAAGTGACATAGCGCAGAAGTTCCCCGGATATGTATCCCGTCAACGAACGGGTAGGTCGCGAGGACGACTTTCCACATGTCCTTTGTCAACTGTTCTTCCGCAAACACTTCCTCTTCTGTTGATTCCCCCTCTTCGGTATCCTCCTCCACCTCCTCAAACCAGAAACTGAGTTTCTGAGGTTTGATGTTTGGTATAAGTGTTAGAGCAGTGATCCGAGAAACTATTGCTTCCGCCTTTTCTTCCGTCGAGAAGGTTCCTATATTGTCTTGGAACGAGAATATCCGCGACTTCTGGAATTCGTCCCGGTATGCGGTGACACTCATCAACCAGTCCTCAAAGCTGAAGCTGAGTTCGACGACTCTCGGGCCAAGGTTCTCGATCGTCTGCGGGACGTGTGAAGCGATTCTAGCGAGGACGCCTTGATCCACAATCCTGGTTCCGCCCACGATACAGAGTGTTTCCAATACTGGAAAGTGCACAACTGATAGAATCTCGATCATCATGTCCGAGGGGAAAGATCGAAGCTGCACCTCATGACAAGAATCTAGTCGCAGGACGCTCCGTTGGGCAGAGGTCGATGATAATGGCATAGGTGTATCTCGAGCGCAGCGATGTCCTCCAAGACTTATGGAGAGTTTTTTGAGTAGCGGTGTATTTTCGAGGATGACAAATAGGTGAGCCAAATGACTTCCTACATTGAGCACGAGCTCCAGGGATAATAGCGATGTGAATCCCTTGGGGGTAAATTGTCTGTATGAGACCCCTGCAAGTTCTAGTCGACGAAGGTGTGGTGCATTATCCGAGAATAGATTTGCAAGAGGGACTTGTTCCTTGTACATGGGAGCTGAGAGCTTGAAAGCTCGAAGCTGGGGAGCAGGAAGGTGTCCGACTTTGCGCCATATCTTCTTTATGTTCAGCTCATCAACGGAAATTATCAGATCGAGTTTTTCGACCCTATGCATATTCCTTGTGAGGAAATCGATCCAGAAATCGACCCTCTTGTCACAGTGTTCGCCGTAAACGATGCTGTCTGATCTATGGAGGACGTGAGTGCCCAAGGAGAGCGCCATAGCACGAGATCGGGTTGCGAAGGCGTCAATAGCGGCAAAAGGCCACGATAGGTCGATGTCCTTCCATAAGCGCGGATTGTCTATGCATACTCGACGCCAGATAGAGGATCTGTACGTGATATTACTTCAAGACAATATCCAAATATTCCAGGAAGAGGGCTGACACTTGAGATATCGCGAGTACCTTTCTCACTCGCCGCTGCGAATCTGGTATCCAATCCATATCAATATGATACTCCTGGTGGCATTTGGCGAAGCTCATGCATAGGAAGGCAATATGGGCGAGTATCTCGTCAGGAAGACGGAATATTGACGCGTTTTTGTTGTGCAGGTATCGTAGAGTACTAGAACTGCGAATGATGGCCTGATTGACGCGTGTCTGGAAGTTCTCGAGCCGTGACCAGGGTTGTCCGACCAAGAAAGCAGGCTCGCGCGTGACTTGATCAGGACTCCTGGTACAGGCTGTGCCATACAGAGCGAGGCTTCTTGCACTGGTCAGGGATTTAGAAATTAAGGGCAGGAGACTGAGCAGGACATAAGATTGACGCACCGTTCGTCGTCCAATTTTCTAATCAGTGCCTGGAACAATTGATCCACGCTTGCATCACAGACGCGAAGCTTACTGTCGTCTAAATCGATCGTCATCTTGAAGCCCAACTTGATGGAGGGTTTTCAAGGGCGAGTAGTCGTTGTCTCAGATGGTGTCTCAGAAAGAGTACGGGACAGCATGCGAATATTCAGCGATAAGCGCGGCGGGCTACGCATGACATCGCGAGTCTAGTGAGATTACGTCAGCTTACCGTCGTTACAGCGAACCTGGGCTACATATTCGTAGTCTAATGTATTAGGATTAAGATGGACTAGTAGCAGCTAAGGATTATAGGAAGATGATACTATAGGCTCCAGAAATTACGAGACTCAGTAATAATATTTCATACGAATAATATGCCGCTGCACTCGGAAGAAACAATGCTTCATCACTCATCATCCTCCGGTCCATAATTGTCCTGTGAATTAGATATCCTCTCAATAGCTGCACCTATGCCTCTGCGACGTTCCAGCAATTCTTCAAACAAGTCCCGGTTGAAATTGGAGTGACCGATGTTGAGTTGTAGGTCAATAAGCTCTGGGCAGACGAGATATAGCACGTCGAATGCCTCGAGGAAAGGACCCAGGATTCCGGGTTCACACAAAGAGAGTGACAACTTCTTCGCAGTATCGCAATCAAGAAGCACCGATTGCCATATATCTTCTGTAAAGGATGGTGCGTCGTCGTCTGCACCAATGGAAAATCCGAGGCTCTGAGGTTTCATCCCGAATTGTTGCACGTGCGTCTGAAGTAAATCGATCTTCAGATCTCTGCATAAATGTGAGTCTATGTCCGGTAGATGTTCCGAAAGTTCGATGGAAAGGTTGCCCTCGGGTGTGTCCCCTTTGACACTGAGCCTTAGATCACAAATTCCGGCGTAGTAGTCCACGTGGACGGCGTTGTGGGCTATATCTTTGATCACTTGCGGGATCTGGGTAAAGATGGACGGAAAGATGCCATCATCTCTGGTGTATGGCGTCGTTGTAATTGAAATCCTCCGCAGACTGATGAATGCCACTGCGGACAAGACATGAGCCACTGCCTCCGGATAGAAATCTGTCACGGTGAGATTTTGACAGTTGTCCAGCTGCAGCACGGGTCGAGAGACGAGAGGGAAAGCAGTGTCGGCGTCCTTATGTGTTCTCTCAATTGTTACCGTAGTAGGTCTATTTCATTCCACAGCTGTTGACAGTCCAGACATACTTGGCGCCACAAGGAACACCTGAATGACCAACGTTGAGTAAGATTTGTCGATGTCGCAAATCGTTCAACGCTTACACGTGCGAGACCACAAGCATGCTCGTACTGCACGTGCACTGGCAGCATCGGGAAGCAGGTCCGACTTAGGAATGAGATAATCCCAGCTGTTCCTGGTCCTGACATCCTCCATCCAGATGATGTCTATCTTTGCGAATAGCTCATGAGGGAGACGAGCAAGAATTGATCTTGAATTAAATAGGCGCCGGAGCGTCGCAGACGATTCTGCGAAGTTTCGATGAACTTCGTGGCTCAAGGCATCCAATGATGTTCAAGCGTTCAAGAAAAGCTGATGTTCACATGCGCTATCGGTTTGATCAAATCGATGGCCACCATGCAATGGAATAGATGCCCTCCTTGAAGTAAGATTCTTCAGCACATTCACAGGAAATCACTATGCTACGTACCTCTGCTCCTGGAGCTTCAAAATAAGCTCTTTGCCAAGCCCTTCACCGTTTTTGTCGGACATATCAGCCTGAGACAGTGAGACTTGTCAGGCGCGGTGCTCATCTCCTGTGCGGCTGTCAATCGTGCGTCAGAGTCAATGGTCCGAGGGATAAATATGCACAATATTGACCAATTAGTAGACTGACGACTTTGATCTACCAATCACTTGCAGCTGAATGCTGGACTGACGTGACACTGATTGAATACTAGTATTCGGCGCAATGAACGGGGGCAGCCTCTGGCAAGGCATGGCATCGTGAATTACGTGCTAATGGTAGGATTACGTCAGCTCAGTCATACACAGTACTCAGATGCCGACAGCGAACCTTCGCTAGTATTTGTAGTCGAATATGGTCGGCTTACAATGGAATAGCAGCAGCTAGAGAAGTAGAGGTCGAGGATAGTATAGTAGGGTCCAGGAAATATAAGACTCGCTAATAATATTTCATAAGAATAAAATGCCGGCGGATTCAGAAGGGATACAGCTTGATCATTCATCATCTGATTCGCCCAAACCATGCTCGTCTTCATCTGATCCGCCCGAACCATATTCGTCTTCACTGATATCGACTTTATCAATAGCCGCGCCTCTGGATTTGCGACGTTCGAGCAATCCTTCGATGTAATCCTGGTTTCTGTCGTGGTAAGCGATGTCGAGTCTTAGTTGATCGAGCTTTGGGCACAGGAGAGATGGCTCGTCAAGGACCTCGAGGAAAGGGAACAAGAATCCGGTTTCGGACGATGATAGTGACAAGCTCTTTACCGTATCGCATTGGAGGAGAATCGAGTGCCATATTTCTGCTGTGAGGAATGGCACTTCATCTCCGCGACCGATGGAAAATCTGAGGCTCCGTGGTTTCATCCCCAATTGTTGCACCGCCGTTTGGAATAGATGTCTTCTCAGCTCTTTGGATTCGTCCACAATCAGTCTGGCGGTATATTCCAAAAGGTCAATGGAAAGGTCGCTCTGTGGAATCTGCCCTTTCACGGTAAAGCCCAGATCATCACATCCCATGGAGAGAAACAGAACGGCTGCATCGCGGGAGAGGTCTCTGACCACCTGAGGTATCTGGGTGAAGATGGAAGAGATTGAACCATCATCTCTGGGGTATGGCTGCGTTCTTATTGAAACCCTTCGCAACTTGGGCAATGCCACTGCTGACAAGAGATAAGCAACCGCTTCCGGGAAGAACTCTGTTACGCTAAGGTTTTGGCACTGGGTTAGCTCGAGTACGGGGGAAGAGACGAGCGTGAGGGAAGTGTCGGCGTCTCTACACGTTCCCTCAATTCGCAAATCTTCGACCATGGGAGTGCTCGAGAGAATTGAAGGAATCTCGACAGTGGCGTCTCTTTCAATCGTCAGGGAAAGCATGACAACAGAAGCGAAGCTTTGAGATGTTAAGTCTCGATATGACATCCCGTACAACACGATGTGCTGTAGAAGTGGCGTCTGGGCGCCAAAAAGATTCTTGAGTGATTCCCGGTGGTCATTTCTGACAGCGCGAAATTCGAAGACTTCTAGTCGCGGTGCAGCAAGTTCCCGGAGTCCGTTCCAGAAGGAGGTCAGATCGAATCCGGGCGGACCGAGGGCGAGGCTTAAATGACGGATTCTGAACATATTTTCAGAGAGAATCTCGGTCCAAAAGCCAGCCTTTCTCGTGCAATATCCCACCATATGCTCTGTGTTAGACCTAGTCACGTGTAGTGTGAAGGTCAAAGCTGAAGTTTTGGATCGTTTGATCAGCTCTCGCACAGCTGTGGACGGCCAGACTAGGTCTATTTCGCTCCATAGCTGTGGAGAGTCCAGACAGACCTGGCGCCACAGGGAACATCTGAATGATGAGATCTGTTAGTGAGATGTATGGACTTCGCCTAATACACAGCTCACACACGAGAAAGCACAAGGGTTTTTCGAAGTGCAAACAGCGCCGCCTTGAGCAGCGGTGTTTCTGAGCTGAACATGGGGTACTCCCATTTGTTTCCGTGCTTGACATCTTCTATCCAGATCAATGCAATCTTTGCGAGTAGCTCGGGAGGTAGACGAGCAAGGATTGATCTTGAATTGAACAGACGCCGGTGTGTGGCGGATGATTCCGCAAAATTTTGAGAAACTTGGCGGTTCAAAGCATCCAGTGATGTCCAAGCGTCCACTAAAAGCTGTTGCTGACCCGCGGTATCGGTCTGAGCAACCCGACGACCACCATGCAGTGAGATAGATGCCCTCCTGAAGGGAAGATTCTTGAGAATATTCACAAAAAATCGCCATGCCATGCGCATACCTCTGTTCTTGGAGCTTCAAAATGAGCGCGCTTGCCAGCTCTTCAACGCTCCTTTCAGAAAGATCAGCCTGAGATTTGTCAGAGATCGTGCTCATTTTCCGTGCGGCTATCAATCAAGTCTAGAAGTCAATCATCTGAGGTTCAGATATGCCCAATATTTACCACTTACTCGATGGGCAATTCTAGTTTACCAATAGTTGGTAGTTCGACCCTGGAAGAAGGACTGAAACCAAGACTCAGATCTCAGACCCGCCGCTACGAAAAGCGAGGACTGTCTTACGTAAGCTCATCTTCCACCTTTCAGTTCGACGACTTCAGTGACGCATCGCCTTTCTTGAGCGTCATCTCAGTCTCATAATCGTCTGTCTGGATCCTATATACTGCTGAAGGACCCAATCAAAGCGTCATATGACACGGCGCGCAGTCCACGAATTTCGGCATTTCGAGAAAGCTCACTGGCACCTACTCTCCGTAGGAAGCAACTTCGAGTCCAATGTCAAGCAAGGATTAATTAGGCTCGACCTGGAATGGTATTTTGAAGACTCGAAGCTGAATGCTCCATTGCTCCCTAAACCCCCTGCCTCCTCTTGCCACCTCTGACCGACGATGACAGCATAGGATTCGTGAGTTTGATAAGCATCTGAAAGACATATATTTTTTGCTCATGTGTACCTCTTAGAAACCTCGTCTTCTTCAGCATCCGAAGCTCAGAACCTATGATGTCAGTGGGTAGAATTTGGTTGCCAAGAATTCTAGGAGGTCGATAGCTGTGGATAACGTACGGTAGGCACACTTCCTCTGATGACTGCACAATCAGCATCATCTGAATGAATCTGGCGTCTATCTCAGGTCATCCTTTCATTAAAGCTTTGCAGGCCGGAGATCTGCAACGGGCTCAGGGGTCTCGACACCGATGAATGCATTGCGGAAATAGGCTGTGCGCTCTTGCTAGGGAGACTGGAGGGAACATATGAGGCATTCATATCCCTTAAGATCTCCCTTACCGGAAGGGAGCTATTCATTGCCGCTCAGAAATCCTTTCGGTTCCACGATCAAGTGATGCTACCTCCCCTCCTTCACGATGAATCGCGTACCGTCTCCATAGCAAATGTAATCTCCGCCTCTCCTGGTACAACTCGCCGATAACTTACTTGATGCTTAAGGTTTTCCCCAGACCTCCCAAGCGCTGAAGTCACCTCTCCTCGAACAGATCACTGATCGAGTCCACGTACAAGCTTGGAACTCCTCAACAACGGCCGCGCGAGCTACTTTCAAGTTCTTAAGAGCGCTAGTCAACTTCCATATCCGCGTAAAGCCACCAGATAACACGACGATGTCTAAACTACCGGCATTGTTCTATGAAAACGGTCGTGTGGCTTCCGATGTCATTCGCTTGTCATATTCGTAGATCGCCTTCCAGGACGCGTTCTTTGAAAGAAATTAGACGTGCGGACTGTAAATGCCTGTCAGCCGAAATGATAGCCGGCTACTACGCTATCCTCTGGCCAGCCTGCATCGGGTGGAACTCAAGCCTCATCCTCATGGGCTTCGTAATGTGACGCGTTGTCCTCTGTCGAGCCAAAAACGCTGCTCTATCCAAGTGTTGATCGTACGCGGTGTCGAGTCTCTACGACCTCCGTGTAATTCGTTGCATTGCGGATCCATTACTCCACGACGAGCATTCACTATTACGCGGCGCGTACCTGAGCCCAATGCTTCTGGTAGCGTGATAGCAAAGATGCCATGGTCATGATTGACTTTCATCATAGTCATCAGTGGCCGAGATCTCAGTTTCCGACGCTCACAGTTCATACAAGTGAACAGTGAAGCCGTCCCTTGTTCCTGCTAGTCCATGGCACCCTCCGTCTTGCATTTGATCTTTCGTCGTTTGGTATAGCATAATGCTTATCCACTCGACATCTTCGTGCGACGTTCGACTGCGCTAGCCGATTGCCGATCGTCTTACAGATGCTTTGATAGCCGACCGATGTGGGGTAGTATGGACTGCTTCCTCAGGTTAGATTGGGATAAAATTCCGCCATCCACTCCATCGCCTGCGCAAGCAACAACATCTGACAACCAACGTCGACAAAGGTGGCTGAGGCCTGGCTTTCCGGCCCTTCGGGTAGCGAGTTCTTCGCTGCATCATTCCGCGCGGCCTTGAACACGATTGGTATAGAATGCCGCAATCATGTCGCAACACTATCTGCATTGCTTCCCGGACTCTGATATCGAAACTCAACTTGAGAGACACCCTCGACCTAGCCATCCTCCCCGTCAAACGCTTCTCGGCCAGATCGGTGACAAACCCCGTGGGTACCCGACGCCGACGCCGGCGTCGGCTACGGCATCAACGCTTCTTACCGAACCCGCAAAAGCGCGGCATCATGATGGAATGGGCAGAATTTGATGCAGCGTCCCTCTTAGGGTTATCACGTCCGACCTCCGCTGAACGTGCCATCATATCTATCCCTTCTGGCACTGCATGACCGAATCAGATTGATGGCATGACCTACCGTACCTGGCGTCTATACAGCCCCGCAACCAGTGCTGGTTGACGAACATAAGATCCTCAGTCATGTTGCCACGATCTCGCCTCTCCCTCGCTCTGGCATCCCACCATGGTCAACCCATATGGCCCCGACACTCGTGGGACGTTTAGCTTTGGTATTCGGCTTGGGTTGTTGTTTGAGGTACAGGCAGCTTGCCTTTCTGCCATCTGTGTATTGGGTCTGCTAGTGTACCTAGCGGTATGTTCGAGATAAACTCTTGCATTTAAGGATCGCTGCTGACGGTCTCGAACAGTGGACCGCTATTCGGACCCGGCGTCAGCGAGGCAAACATGCCTTACCGTCACATTTGCATGTCTTGTTCGTCTCTCTTCTGTTCTCTGACTTGCTGCATTCCATTGGTGCGAATGAGAGTTATCTCGTACATTTCGAAGGCTGATCCGAATTCAGGCTCCATTCTCAATATTCCATGGATCCGAGACTCGGTATGTCGCATTCAAACGTTTCGAGAAGCTCGCCTAACGTTTGTTCAAGGGAGTATTGGAAGGTCCACTATGCACGGCACAAGGCATCTTCAGGCAAATGGGAGATACGGGCGTGGCACTCGAGTACTTTGCTCTCGACCTCATTGAGCGTTCTCTTTCTCACGTTCATTTCTGTCTATTAGGATTCTGGTGAGTCGGCTAATCAGTGTCGCGAGTGCTCTGCGGTGAACACGGATTCGCGATAGGCTATTGCTGTCTTCACATGGGGTGTCATCGTCCGAGGGTGGTCAAGCCCGTCGCTCAAAACTACCTTCGTCATCGTCGGCCTTATCTGGATTTTCGTCATACTCATCACTCTCGTGAGCTATGGCGTTCACAAGGCTGCGGAACAGGTGTATTATGGTAATACGCGATATTGTGAGTCTTCAACTACTGTTCTTCGGCCGTTCACTCATGGCTTGCTAGGGTGCTGGATACGATCACCGTACTCGCTTCCCGATGGCATCGGTAATTACATGCGGTGCTTCGATCTGCTCAGTTGGCTGATGGAAGCACTATCAGCTCTTCAATATGGATGGTTCTGGTTAACGGCCGCCATCAATCTTGTCTTGTATATTTCCGTTGCGGTGACGCTACTCAAGAGCAAGCGTCGTTGTCGCAATGCTCAGATGCCGGAGGGACAACGGAGCTTGCAGAAGATTGCTTTCCAGATGACATGGTATGTCATCTCACTTCGTGTCCCCCTTCCTTGTTGTCTAACTTCGACGAATTCTTCCAGGTACCCCATCATCTATCTGATCACGGTAAGACTTCTTGGCTATTCGGTTGATCTGGTCTGATCTGAGTTGATTCGTACCCAGATTACTCCTATGAGCATCACTCGTCTTTGGATCTTCACAAACCCTGAACATCCGCCTCCATTCGCTGCAACAGCGCTGGCCGCTGTTCTCCTAACGCTCTCCGGAGTCTTCAACGCCGTTCTATTCTCTATCACACGCCCCACCCTTATCCCACAGAAAGGCCACGATCACGATCCGACCGTGGGTGGCCTCCGAAGCATCTACACTCTCGAATTCTGTCAACGCCCAGATGAGGACCAACGATCCAGCAAAATTCCTCCGAGCCTGGAGACCCCATGCCACGGCGAGGGGACTTCCAAGGGCGGCGGTACCGACGAAACCTATGTTTAATGCCTGCACGATTGATACCACGGTCTGATGTCCTTGTATAATAGTAATAATTGCTCCATGTACTGTTTCCTTCTTCCTCAGTTGTATCATGATTGGTTAATTCTCTAATGTCGATCTATTTCAGTATGAGCATTTCTCGGCAGGGCCGATGAGCGTACCAAATAGCCCGTCGGAACCGGGCGTATGATGGATCTCTGAATACTGAACACCCAATCATCGACAAGAGCATTTGATGCTGATGCTTCTTGCTCCGAATTCGAAGCAGAAGCTGGGGAAAGCGATAAAGTAATAAGTAAATTCACATTATCACAATTAGTTGCTTAAGTATTATTCAAGTGAGCCTCCGCCGGAGACCAAGGAGAATGTCCATCTCTATGCAAATGTTAACCAATCGGGGGCCGGTGATCGTGCTCGTGACCGACATGAATGCTCATATCCCAAACATAATTCATCTGGCGTGCTTTCGCCCAGTCGATGATCGCTTCCCAATTCCTGCACGTATGGACGACATCGAAGCGAGGAAAGCTCATTTGCTTATCTTCGTCCCATTGCCATACATCAGGAGTGACATCGGCGTTGCACATAATATTCTCGCGAAGGATATTGACGCAATGGTCGACGTGGTCAAAAGGTGTTGGATCTCCTTTGATTAGAGACGGTATCAGCTCTGGGACTCCGTAGCGCTCTGGCCAGAGCGCTTGACGTATATTATTCTATCGTGGTCCCGGGTGAGACCAGGCCGACGAGCCCGATGAAGAAACGACGTACCAGACAGTGAAGCTGATGGAATACGTCCAGGGATATGACAGAGACGCCCTCTTCTTCCGGAATGGATTCGGTGCGATTGGGTAGTAGAGCAGCCTCACTTGATGTGATCCGGGAGATACCCACTATAACAATCCATCAGAGTATAAAACGAATGGTCACGACTCAATCACATACTGTTATACAGAGAATCCCACGCTTCGTCCGTCTCATTCGTGGGAGGTCCATGGTACTTCGTTCGGACACCCAGTTGGGTAAAAACGCGCCTTTCATAACGCACAGCGTCCTGTGCAGGAGCTTTCAGAATGAGCAAGATCCCAGATAATGCGGCGCATATTCGCTCACAATACAAAGGCTCGAGATCATTCCAGGCAGTAACCGGAGTCTTTGGCGAGCAGTCGCACCCGGCCTTGGGCGAAGATCTCGGGATCAGGAGAACGTTCAGTGATAGGGATACGAAAAGTATGAGGATGAGGATGACGAGGAGTAGCGGTAGATTTGAACGCTGTTTCAAGTGTTTGAAGTCTAGCGATTTGGTTTTCGAGCGTTCTTCGACGTCTTCATCAAGCGGCGATGTTTGAGGCAGTGGACGATAATTCGAGGTCATCTCTGCCAGTAATTCGAAGGTTTCCAAGAGTCAACAGCCAGAAGAGTTATCTGGACGCAGAGGAGGAGAGGGAGCGGCCGAACCGTAGGAAATCAGCCATGAGGGAGCAACAGAGCACTCGAACGCACCGTGAGATGATACTATTGCCAAGCACGGAGTCTAACAGCCAAAACGTCAGTACAGGATTCTATTTTTCCGCCAGATAAATGCAAACCTCAGCCTTGTAAATCTCCACATGCTCTCACTCCCCAAAGAGGTTATTCCCACCTAAAAGCCACGCCTCAGATTTCCAAAGGGTTCGCTCCGTCGCATGGTACCTTCTATCTTGTGGTACTGCTCCAAGTATCGGCATCTTCTATGGCGTCCTCAAGGCAAAGATTTCTTGGCACGAAGGTGCTGAGAACTCGGTCATTCCGGCAGAAGAGCACGGGACCACTGTCTGGGTTGAGAAGACTTTCAAAGCCACTTCATGGGTGGCAATTTCCCCACGTCTGAGATCAAAGAAAGACAGGAAACTTCGAAGGAGTATCACAATAGCAAGGCCAGAACGCTTTTGATAAGGAACAATGATCCCAGCAGGACATTGGGAGTCGTATGACCAGTATCAGCCCGATTTACTCCATGGCTATCTCATATCGTGGCATGCCGGTGGGTATTGAAAGCGAGATTAGAGCGCTGAGCGCCACGGAGAAAAATTGACTGCTGGTCTGTGTTCGGGCTTCGAGAGACAAGATAAAAATTCGGCATTGAGCATTCGGCCTGAGTCAGTACAGAAATCAAGTCAGAAGACGACACATATTCTCAGCCTGTTTTGCAGGTCGACAGTGCAGATACCAAGGCTTTACGCGTCCAAGCTGATGGACGGCCGCCATGGGAGGAACGATGGTGGCCGCCTGATAACCAAACAAGCGCAAACTGAGTTGCCCCCGAACTCAACAAGATTCACACATGCTATGAGCTATGCTACGCGAACTCTCCTGTTCTGGAGCAGACTGCTCTTATAATTGGAATAATCTGTTCGATCTGAATTTGAATTGTATACCACTTTTTGGAGCCTATGTTAGCGAGTTTTGTTATTTTTGATCTTATTGATTCAAATTCACTCATTTGATCAGTTGACTTCTGTTCCAGTGCTTGCTGCCGGTGGCAATGTGGCTGTTCGGCAGAAAAAACATGCTCTATACTTTTGTATTGACTTTGATAAAGGAAAGCAAACTCAAAAGCATTCATTCGCCGACCATGCTTTCGGTTTTCGCCCCTTCAAGTCTTGCTCCGAGTCCGTTGCAAGCCACTAAAACAAGAATTTCCGTCGGGTGGTCTTACTCGTTCATCTAATCTGTGTTTTCTTGGCAGGGATATCGATGCTTATCTTTGCCAAGGTCAAGCATCAACATGTTTTCGAAGAGCACGTTACAGTCCATGTGCGATTTTCGGATGAACACAAGACTGCATGCGGGTCTCGGCGAACCTGGTCAGGCGACGTTGAATGGAATGCCGGGAATCGAGCACGGACTATAAATGCTTGTCCTTTCAGACGACCAAAGCGTATCCAGAAGTTCATCTCGGATACTCAGCTACTATGTTCTCCAAGACTGTCCTGGCCATTCTCCTCTTCACTTCGAGCTTGCTCGTCGCTGCTAACCCTCTTCCCGAGGTATGTCTTTTGATGAGAAATTGACCGAGAACTGACCTCTTGCCCTCTCAGAAACGTGCCGCCGAGCCCGGAAACATTGTTGATCTTGTTGATCACAAGTGCTATGTTCCCAAACCCGCTGTAAGCTCTTTAGCATCAAGTTCCCTGATCAATTTCTCACTCATTCTCGAACGCAGGGCGGTGTCGCCGAAGCTCGAGGACTCGAGGTTCGCTGCGTAAGTTCTGCAAATTAGGCGACCTTTCAAAGCTTGTGCTTATGCTTCTTCGCAGTGATTTACAACTGAGATAAGGAAGGGGTTGATTGAGAGCGAGGATGTACGGCGATTCACTATGTTGAAGACGTAGAAATCGACATTGGCCTTCGTATTTTTCATACAAATATGATTGTACATGTACCCCGTGAGGTCAGCTCAACAGTTCTCAAGATATCAATCATCCATTGAATACTACATTCCGAGAATCGTTTGTCTTCTACAATGTCCCCCATCAACATCTCAAAAAAAAATCACTCGACAACCACGAGACTCGTCACGCTAGTACTTGTCAATCCGTTGTATAGGGCAAGTGCCAATATAGGCTGAAGATGTGATATCATTAGACCTGAATGTTGCTCACTGAAATGCAGATGAGAATTAATGCCCTTCACATTAGAAGAATGTAACGAGCTAGGGGCACTGGAATTTTAGGTCCATAACCACCACTACTAACCACCTCATTGAGAGGGTTGTGCGCCTCCGCAGATCGTTTCTAGGAGCCGCTGATTTTCAGTGACTGTAACTAATCGGAGCATATAGGAGAGTGTCCGAGAGACGACTGACGGGGAGGCTTGCTCTGCTCAACGCAATGCATTGGAAGACAGTCAAACAAATAAGAGTGAACGTCTTCAACGACTCTTCATAACGATCTTCCAAAGAACAAGACGGCTTTTGAGAAGCATATACTAGCTGAAGCCTCGCCACTAAATACTCTTTGAATCTGAAGCACGTGCATCGCACTGGAGCTGCAATACGCTGCTAAATTTAGGCCATAGAGAGGGTAGACAAAAGCTCAATGGAGTCAGAACATCATCTTTCAGGGCAAGTGTGAGGAATTTCACCGTCAGAAGAATGCTGTTGGTGTCGCGAAGCGCTATCAGGAAGCCTGGAACCCGAGCTCCAACAATCCTATCCGCAGTGTCCGCTACTCGTCACAACCTCATCCATAAATTCAGAGAAATCCCTCTGTGCCATCATATGTGTATACATGAACCCGAGAATGATAGTTTGTTCCGTGCCCTAGCAAATCTTATCACTCCTATTCCCACCTCATCGCGTTTGTAGCCAAAGAATCCCATAGCTCCCACCTCATGACGATGAAATTCAATGCGACTCACTGAAAAAGAACGTCAGGTTCTCGACAGAGAATGCTAGCAAAATTCATGAATCTTACGCAGCGAACCATGAGGTCGGACGCCTCACGCCCAGCAATCTGGTCAAATAAGTTCCAATTAATAACCAAAAATATTCCTAACTGTAAATGAATGGACGAACATGGGGCTTCGTGGGCACATAACAAGCCTCGACTTCGACATCGAAAGGGTTTTTTGCTTCGGCAGATCGTTTCTAGCAAGAGAAAATATCAGCATTCTGGAAGAGGGAGTCTCATGCGACCCAGTGAGGCCTTGGATCAAATTACCACAGGCTCATAAGTATGCCCGAAATGCTGGTCTGGATGAGGTATTCCCTTATGCAACGCGCTGGGTTAGTACATGTTTTGAGGATGGAGTGGGACACCGCAGAAGACGGCGAAGGAGATCGCTGACAGTGACAGCGGCCAAGGTAAGAGCCAAGGCGTTAAAGAAAATAAAAGAAATCAAGCTGAACGTCTTCATGGAGAGATTTTGTATACTCGAGTAGTGGAAAATCTGGTGCGTGCAATTGAAGATATGAAACCTCGCCGTTAAATACCCCGTGGATTTGAAGAACGTGCATGGCACTCAGACAGTCAGCTAAGTTTAGCCCGTGGACCAGGTGTTTGGGAGAGAAATAAAAGCTTAGTGGAGTTAGAGCATTGTCCCTCAAGGGAAGCCTGAGTGACCATGGGAGATATCACGAGCAAAACACTGCCGTATTTGGCAATACGATGTCCTTCCGAATCTGTGGAGGCTGGCCCCTCAACTCGGATAATCCGTTCTCTAGTGTTTTTGGCACATCACTCACCGACTCATCCGGAGCGTGTTTAGAGAGGCTCAGGTCTGCGACCGATGTATCCTGACCAAGACCGTAACAAGTGAACCCATGCATAGACAGCTATCATAATCTTCAATTCGGAATAAACTATTCTCCAGGCCCTCAAGCACAGCAATTGGTACACTAGCATGACTGAGGCATAAACTTCATGAACATAGTTATCACTCTGGTTTGATTGCTGGAGATCAGTTCTCACTTCAAGGAGATCAGTCGGACGTTCTGCTAAAGATTGCGTGAGCGGAAACTTACGCAGGCAGGCAAAAAGTCTGGACTCTCGCCACGACGAGCCCTCTACAGCAAGATAACGGTCAGTCGACCTGGGTGGCTGAAGTGATTGACAGCTTACAGGGGGCTTGTAACAAGCGTTGTCTGTAGCGTCAACAATGTTCAGGGCATCACGTTTCTATCACGAGAGGTGAGCGAATGAGTGTGAGAAGGCCAAGGTGCACTCACCTCGGGGACAGGGGAGGCCGCAGCCAAGAGACTCAACGCGCAAAACAGAAGCGGTGCAAAGGCCTTGAAAAACATCTGGTCGATAGAGAGCTGGTTCCAATCGTCGACTCGCTCCACGTAAGGACCTGGTATTTATGCAATCCATCACAGCTCGTTGTTCTATTTCATTCAATTTTGAACGTACTTCCTTCATATCCGTTATCTGTACATGCCGGAAATTCATGTGGTGGACTCACCTTCTTCTTGATAGTCCATGCATCACATGGTATGATAGGATCGCGATTTGCCTTTCTTCTAGCCCTAGCTTATCGAGCTTCGAAGACTGGAGAAAGAATTTCTCAGAGAATGATCAGTGCTCCGGAGTCTTTGGTATTGAGACGGAGTCAGTACTGGCAAGTTCGCCTTTTCGTTGTATTTCTCAAGAAAAAAGGCGGCAGATGGGGAACGCTGTCATGACGCTGCCGCATCCGAACAACTAGGCTGGATGAGTCGTATCTTGAGGCGTTTGAATTGAGGGAATACAGTGGACTCACACTTCTATCTAAGAAGTTCACTTGAAGCATATGGAGCCTTGTGAAGAAACGCCTCTAGCAACGTCTTATATCCATGTCATGAGAATTTCGGTGGCTTGAATAGCACCTGGTCGAGTCTCTATGGGACCAACTCGGAGTAATGACCATTATTGCAAGAATACGACACAAGGGCGAGTTCAGCGTTCGCAACATTCATCGAGCTCCAATCGGTTCGGATGTGGCCGTGGTACAGATTCAGGCACCAACGCGCACGATAGAGAGCCGAAATGCTTGGAGCACGATGGTATTTCACACGACCGGAGAATCTCAAATTTAGCAGTGGCCGACAGAGCTCTTCCGGGTCGGCTGGCTTGGAAGCTCTCCTCTATCGACACGAGAGACATCATACAGATACTGGCTGCTGCTGGCTAATCAGATGACACATGTGATTTGATTGGGAAGGAAACAATTCAGGGCTCTGAAATCGTGGATGGAGTTTCATATCGATAATTGGTGGGCGAACTTCTTCTCATGTCGTGTAAGTCGCCAGTTTTCGAGAAACGAGAGCATCAAGCATCGACGGCAAGAGTAAATATTCGAATTGTGTGGCGAAGGTTTGAGAGAAGCATAATCGGATCTAGCCGACGGCACGTTTACGGCACCGACGTCTCTCAGCGCTAGCTCAGCGTGCAGCTCAGTTCTCGAGGTACTAGTAGTACCTCTTCTCAAGAAAAAAGAGGTCACAGCGATTGTCGAAAAATGGGCGTCAACGCCCCAAAATCTTGTGCATTGAATTTGATCAGCGTGCCAGCCAATTATTTCCTCAATTTTCTCGAAAGGACAGAGTCAGGGTGCACTTTTCTCAATCATCCGCATATCCAGTGAGCCCTTTCACTACTCCATACGCCTTGCCTCCGATCCCGTGGAATTCCCTTAGATCGCCAACAAGATCTTCTGGTCTCTCGAAAGCAGCGAAATGTCCGCCCGCCGAATGAGATGACTCGTACACAAGGTTTCCAACAAGCAAGCGGTTCCTGACGTCAATATTGTCATAAGTACCACGCGACACGAAGCAGAAGATGGGGCGGGAACTTACGCTTTGGACACATAGACTAATTCCTGAGGAAAGATGGAGAAACCGATGGGTACTGAATATATTGGTTCATGTCGGCCATTCTCGAGAGGATTGGTGCGAAGATTCTCATAATAGATTCGGAGTGAGGCCCCCGGGCCCGCTTTTGAAAACCAGTAGACAGAGATCCAGTCGAGGACTACAGGATCATTTTGTTGGTTCCCATGGAGATGTAGGATTTTGCGAGGACTCACTTTCATCATCCGTGAATGGATAGTTGTCGGTCCAGTTATGTAGCTAGAGATAACATGATTGTAAGCAATCATTGACCTCCACAAAGAAAGCTTCATCATGCCTTTTCATAGATCCATGCCAAAAGACCAACAGGCGAATCCGCGAGACCGTAAGACAAGGTTTGAGGCTGGCTTGACTGTTCATGGAAATATCCCAGTCCCTTATCTCGAAACATGTTCGTGCGAGCTACCATCCTCTTCTCCTCTTCTGAGAATGGCGTGCTAATATGCTGGAGCCATAGAAGAGGATTTTTGCTGGGTTCAATCGGAGCCATGCTGAATAAAGTAGTTAAAAGGAAGTCCATGGCTTCGCGATCAAGTTGAACTCACGAGAGCATATTGACATGGACTGCTTTGCAGTGCTTGCCGCCATAAAGACGGGCCACCTGTCGACTGATCTGTACAAGCCTCAGAAAATGTGGGGTCTAGTCTTTCCGGACAGAATTACGGATGATCCCCAGTCTCCTCCCTGTACCACTGGAATGGAAGTTTGTTTCAAGGTGCCAGGAAGACGAGACTAGACAACGCACCGTATTCAGAATAATCCAAGGCTAGCATCAACTTATGTCCTGCCTCCGCCATTTTCGCCATGTTGAATCCAGCTTTCTTAGGAGCATCTGAGAACCCAAATCCGGGAAGTGACCATGCGACAACGTGAAAAGCAGGAGCTCCAGAAGGTGGGTTGATCAAGAGTGGGATTATTTTCGCTGCCTCCATGAAATGACCGGGCCCTGCAAATTCGAGGGACGTGGCATGAGCAACTCGGACACTTCGTGAAAAACGACAGACTTACATCCATGAGAAAAGAGTAAAGGTATAGCGTGTTCGCTCTTGCTCCTCTGATGAACGTGGTGTATGTTGAGCACTCCGAACCCATCGACCTTGATATCAATCGTGAATTGAGGAAACGTCTCATTTATATGAGTCTCGTGTCTTCGCCAGTCATATCCATCCTGCCAATATCGAACTAGACGCTTCATATCGGCCAATGGCACTCCGTAATCCCACTGTACACCTTCCAGTTCATCGGGGAAACGCGTCGCCGCAAGTTTAGATTTCAGAGCTTGCACGTCGTTTTCTGAGATAGCCAGCTTGTATGGGACAGGCCTTGTCGATGTCATGAGAGCAGTTCAGTGCGATCAGTTCGTGAAGAAGGAGAGGCAGCCGTGAGAGGCATGATCGTCATTGGTGCTGAGCGCTGAGCGCCAGGGCCCTAGGGCGCTCCGAGTACGGGTTGATGCAACGTTGATGGTTTGACAAAGGCGGTCAGTCAGTGACGGGAAAGAAAAATTGTAAGCGTGATGGCACACATGTGATCACCAGCCTTGCGATATTCGACCTCGATAATGGATGGCAATAGATTGTAAGCAGGCACATAATTGTACACAAGAAACACATGTACAGTACAGGTTATCAGAGCGAAGAGTCAACAATGAAGATGAATGCTTTGAACCAAAAGAATCAATAAATAGAGTGGGCTCTCAAGCTACAATTCCACTGGCACTTCCATAAGACATGCCTCCTCAATCTCTGCATTATGCTCTTTGCGAAGATTGAGCATCGCTTGAAATCGCTCGGCGTAGAAATCCTCGTACTCTATGGAAATACGCAGTTTCTTCAAAGCCGGACAGACCTTCGGCCGCTCGAGCTCGATGATGAACGGGATCAAAGGTTCCGTTTCCCATAAGGAGATCTCATCAATGGATGAACTGTTGGAGAGGAGGCCTTGCCATATCCGTTCAGTAAAAATATTGATTTCAGAGTACGCTTCCATTTCCATTGTATCGTCGTTGTCGTCGAATTCGTCGAATTCCCGATCCGGGGTCGGATCAGACCCCCAAACAGATAACACCTTAGGTCTTATTGCGAAGAAGTCAAATGCGCAGTGGAGCAGCAGGAGTCTTACGTCCTCCCTGAGCGTTCTAGATAAGTCATAGACATGTTCAACCAGATGAACAGGGCACGAGACACCTGAAGCAAACGGCACAACGAGGCTGACCATAGCGGTGTGCATTTCGATTTCCAAACGAGTGGCTCCTGCAGCCAGTGCCTTCATGCTTTCCGGTAAATGAGAATAGATTGAAGTTGTGCTCCCGTCTGGCGCCACGAATGCTTTGCTTTTTATCGTGACCTTTCGAATGACAGGGAATTCCAACGCCGCAAGAAGGTATATGACTGAATCCGCGCCCAACTTCCTAAGAGTAATGGTGTGGCAATACTCTAGTGTCACAGACTCTCCTGTGAATTGGGATTGTCGGTTCAAGTCATCGAAAGCGGTTCCTTCAAGGCCCAAGTCTTCGAGTAGTGGTGCTTGTGAGAGCGCGGTGATGGCATCACTAATTTCGTAATGTTTGACTGCCAGGTAGATAGTTTTGAGGGAAGCTAAGAGCGGCGACGTGAAACGTCTGCAGGACATTCCCTTAAGCTGTAGGGTGTGGAGGTTGGGAGCGTCATTTGAAAACAGGTTCCGCGATGATAAGAGACTGCGGGCTTCGATATTTTGGGCAAAGATGAAGCTTTTGAGCTCTGGCGCACGAAGAGGACTGATGCCCTGCCACAGCTTTGTGACAGCCAATCCGTATGAGTTTATGATGATGCTCAAACTCTCAACCCTGGACATCTTGACAGTCAGAAATCGTATCTGAGATCTGATCAGGAGATAAAGGTCGTCTTCCGACATTACACGCGACTCTGTACCAGTCGCATGGAAGCGCAAGGACAGCAAGATGTTCTTTGAGCGAGCAGCAAAGGCATGCATCGCATCCAAATTCCAAGCAAGATCAATGTGACTCCATAAACGGGCAGATTCGAGGCAAACTTGACGCCAGCGGGAGAATCTGAGCAGTGAGCGCATGTTGGTCAGTGAACGAAAGGCGAAGGAAAGGGAAGAACACACACATGTGGGATATGATGATCATCCTTTCCAATCGTAATTGAGAGGTTGCGAACCAGCTCCTCTCCCCCTCATCTTCATCATCCGGCTCCTCATCCCTCACGTCTTCCACATAATGGTGAGCTATGTTCGACAGAAGCTCCGCGGGTAAACTTGCAATGGGAGATCTGGCGTTCGCAGAGCGGCTGATCCTGGTGGATGCGTCGAATATGGATTTCGAGATGCATTGTTGGACATCACGCAAAGAGGATAAGATTTGGTTGGTAGCTTCGCGATTCGATAGGGCGTCCCCGTTCGACAAGTATCAGGGCCTGCGATCTTTCTCTAAGTTAGCCTCATAATGAATGGCCTGATAGGAGCGCACGTCTCATCGACCTCTCGTATCAACGCGTTCGCGAGCTCTGCCACGTCTCCTGTCCCGGAGTTCTGTGAGAAATCATGACTGG
Organism: Sistotremastrum suecicum HHB10207 ss-3; assembly: GCA_001632355.1. NCBI lineage: Eukaryota > Fungi > Basidiomycota > Agaricomycetes > Sistotremastrales > Sistotremastraceae > Sistotremastrum > Sistotremastrum suecicum. The sequence goes on along the minus strand of KV428070.1, from coordinate 75,758 downwards.
TCGAGTGCTACATCTCCTGAGTCAGAATTTTTTCGAGCATCCACTTTTCGCGAGTAGCTCACCATATGCCTAGACTGCGTGTGTTCCTCGTCGGTAGAAAGGATCTAGCGTCCGTACGAAAGAGGGGTTGGGGGTCCGAGTCCAAAGCAAGCTGCGAGTAGCTTGTTTCCACCCGTGGTTTCCACTTGGTTTCCACGCACGACAGTTTTTGCGGCACGCTATAAGGTATGGATTACGGATTTATTTGAAAAGTCGTAACACGTCAGGACCAGATCCTTTGACAAAGGAATACACGGATGACTTGTAGTAGTAGTAGTTCAGCGAGCGAAAGCAGAGGTTAGGTTCGGCCAACTCGGGCGTACTCGTCTGAAGTAATGATTACGTAACCTCATACTACCCCAATCATGCTTGACCCGCTCCCTCATCTTAACACACCCATCCTGCCAGAATCTGCCGAATTTTTTCACGCCGATCAGTAGTCGAGTTTACTAATATCTACTTCGACTTCCTCGATCTCTGCGTCTCGGGATTTGCGATTCTCTAGCATCCTGTCAAAGGATTGAAGGTCAAAATCATCCGGATGGATGCTGATATTGAGCTGCGTCAATGATGGACAGTTGATTGTCGGTTGATCAAGAGCTTCTATGAATGGCCACAAGGGCAACGTCCTATGCAAATCCATTGTAGTGACGGATGGGCATCCGGAAAGGATGGCGTTCCAAATAGATCTTGTGAACGTTGCAACCCTTTTCGGTTTCTTCTCCTGGATGTCCATATTATCTGTGTCTGGAGTAGTTTCCCCCTCGTCTTCCTCGAACGATGTATATTCGTCATCTGGGTTCCATCCATCGAGATAGAGCGTCTCTGGTTTGATTTTGAGCTCCTGAAAGACGCAGTAGAGGAATACAAGCTTGCATTCCTCCGTTCGCACGTATGACCTCTCACGGATGACAGTGAAAGGATGAGGGCATTCGTCAGGGTCGTGCGAGACGGGCCGCAAGGGTACCATAAAGCCCGTCATATTGTCATGAATCTCCAAATTCAACTCGACGGTCGAAGAGACCATGCTCTTGAGAATTGGGGGGAAATGATTCGGAGAGAATATTGAGACGATGGTAACATCGTCTGCCTCGTATGCCTCGCTGGTAACCATGAGATCTATGAGAGCCGGGAATTCCAACACGGAGAAGAGGTATGCAATTTCTTCTGGCTGAAAGTGCAATCTCACGGCCCGACAGGAACTGAGTGTTACAGTCAGGACGCGGTGGACAGGAGGGTTTTCTTTCGTTTGACGTCTAACGCGATCTCCACTGAGTTCCAATCTCTTGAGCAAGGGTGTCTGGGATAAGACGTCCCAAATATTCGAGAGGGCACCATTACCTCTGATAGTCAGCGCAAGCGATACCAGAGCAGTGAATGATGTAGGTTGAAATTCTCTGCAACTGGCAAGGCATACTTTCAGCTTCGAAAGTTTCGGAGCGCAATTTGAGAACAAGTCCTGCAGAGGAAGAACTCGAGAAGGCAAATTCAAAGCAACATCGAAAGTGAACTTCTTCAGCTGGGGCGCTGGCATGTTTTTCAAGCCCTCCCAAAGTTTCAGGACATCGATGCCGCGTGTGAATATGGAGATCTGTAGATTTTGGATCCTTTGCATGTTGATCGTCAGGAACGAGACATTGAAGTCGACCATGGAGTCAAATTCATTCGCCGAACGGCGGAGATAGGTGTCGGAGTCCCTAGCCATCAATATCAAAGAAAGAGGTCGCGATCGCGACCTCTCTGTGAACAGCTGGATGATGGTGGGACTCCAGCTGAGCTCGATGTAACTCCACAGCCGAGGAGTATCGAGATAGATACCGCGCAAGTAAGAGAAGCTGAGGAAATAAGTCTCAGCATCGCTACGAATATCACATCAATGACCGAAGAGACAAACATTTGTGAGAGTTTCAAAATCTCGAGAAGTCGAGCGCGAGCATGTTCTGTCCAGCCTTCGTCGTGGCTAGTACAATCATAACCGGCACAACATCCCAATATCTCAGCTCTGTAAGCTACGGCAATCTCGACGAGAGCTTCTGGTGGCAAGCGTAGGAGATTCGACCTTCCATTTTGTATTCGGAGTAGACTGAATTCCTCTTCGAGAAGAGAGTCTTCCGTTCGTTGCTCGACATTATTTGACGCCGAGCGGGTGTCATCGATGAGTTTGTCGTTGAAATCTGCATCGACGCGCGGTGGTGCGTCAGAGAGCTCGAGTGGCTGAAGGCTGAGACCGATTTCAACACGCTTTCAAATAAAATAAAAATCCACTATGATCACGCACCTTTCTTCTTTAGTCTTGTCAACCAGAGCATTTGAGAATTCTTCTGGGGTGGCATCACCTATTCTGTGGTCGTTTGCATCACCTGGGAACATCGTTTCGCCTGACGACGAGCTCAAGTCGCTTGACTTCAGAAGAGGGTTGGAGGGGCTGACAACGTACAGTAGCAAGGCTCTCTTTTAGCTTGAGAGAGATTGGTGACAATTACAAGAGGTTTTTGAGGACGAGGAGACTGTTGGCAGATTCTTCGTCGTCTGCAACTCGTGCAACTGGCGGACAGTGGCAGAAGAGTAAACCTCTTACGTCAGCAGAGTTATCTAGGTATTGTATGTAAACTCCGACATCGACGGCTTAAAAGAGATGCAGCTTTCTTCATCCTCAAGTGATTTATACAGAGAAATCGTCTGTCTTCATTGACAGACTACCAACTTGCTGAAGGACCGGTATACAGTATGATACATATAATAGTACAGACGCAACCCGATACACACCATATAGAGGAAGACGAGTCTTACGCTGGCGGGTCCCCAACGAGTGGCAACGACTCCACGCTGCTTTGCATGGCTCGGGACCAACGGAGATTAAAAATACTGATCATCCTCGAGAAGTGATAGGCCACCCGTGATATTTCCTCCAGAGAACGTCCTGAATATAAGCGCTGAAAGTACTGTTTTTCGTCCCCACCACTCGAGCGCCGAGACTCGCCACCATTGCATCAAGGAATCCCATCAGATAATGGTTCATGTCCTTGCCATCATCTCCGTTGACGATATGGAATGGGGTTTCGAAATCGGATAGGAAGAATACGCAGGGGAAGCTGAGGAGGAAGCGTTGGATTAGTGGATGGGTGTTGGGAGAGGGAGCATCGGTGGAGAGGAAGATGGGCGTATTGAGGATGTCGAACGGTGGAGGATGAAGAGGTGCTCGACAATGTAAGGACGATGAATTTGGCAGGATTGCGAGCGTAGGTAAATGTAGAGGTTTCGCCGAATTCGCCGGTTTCGGTATGGTGGACGTGATGATGTCCGAAAGATCATCGGGGAGACGCGGTTCTGAGCCATCAATGGCACCGGGAATGAGTCGCTCCATTCGTAGAGCTTCCTGAGGGTCGAGTTCCATTATACCACAGACGACCTTCCACCAGATATTTCGAGCATTTTCAGGCGCAGCGGCGCTGAAAAGACCGTCTCCGATGCGAAGATGTACGCCGATGTATCCTTCGCCCAACTGCTTTCGGATCCTTTCTGCTGACGATTGAAGATGCGGATTGGCTAAGACCATGCTTTCTCGTGCTATTCGTCGAGCGCGCCTCGATTCGGGTTTGCGAAGGATGAGCCGGGTGGTGCCGAAGACGCTACCGAGATGAACGAGTCGTCGAGAGGACGTGAGATCGTCAAGATCTTCGAGGGCAATCGTGTTGATGTACTTTTTGTAAGATTCGGCGGGAGGATCGGCATCGACGAAGGCGAATTCATAAAGCGAGGTATCGCGTAGGAAGAAGGAATCGGATGCATCGAGGTTAAGATGTAAGACGTTGCGGAACCAATCCACAGACATGTCCCATCGTTCGACGACGGTGAGGTTGAGATTTCGAACGGCGGATTGCAGGTCAACGAGCCATGACCAGCCAACGTTGGAATGCTCTCGATACTTGTGGCATGCCCACTGATCCGATTCGTCCAAGAGGTCGCAATCTTCAGCCTCTGGCGCACTTATGGCTAATATTCTCTGCAGGGTATCGAATTCGAAGTAGCTTAAAGCGTTTTTCGCGAAGCGGATGGGAGGGATGATCAAGGTGCGATTCAGGAGATGAGAGATGACCATGGCATTCTCGAGGGCTATGCGTTGATTATGAAAGCCGCTATGAGGCAAATAGGCCAGAAATCGTGACGAAGGCAATAATAGTTCTGGAGAGAGTTGTACTCGATCAAATCGAACCACGGTGACTTCAGGATGAACGACAGAAGACGCAGGAAAATTCATGCTATCAGATCCAAGGTTGACAGTCAAGGAAGAGACGGGATCTGACCTGTGGGTAAACAGGTAGTACGCGAATATGAAGCACCCTAACGATAACGAGGCAAGGAGCAGGAGAACTACACTGTGACGGACGCGTCTGGCTGGATGTACGTTCATGTTCCTCTTTCCCGACGGATGAGGTGAGAGCGGGCTGTTGGGGACGGATCGTCGACCTTGGGCGTGGCGTAATCGGTATGAGCCCTTTTCGAGAGTCAAGGAAGGCGAAGATACATCATTCTTGACCATTCCTGGAGATGAAGCAGTTTCCAGTGCGCTGGACGTCTCGCCACGGTGCAGTTTAAGTTGCCATTTCAAACTCCGTCGCCTAGCCTGAGCGCTTTGCTATTCAGGTCAGTATTTTGTTTCATTTTCTCTTGGAAATTGCATATCAAAGAATCAATAGGTACGAGACTATTGTTACCGGTACAGCCATCTTGTAATCCCTATTGCCCTGAAATTGGACGTGGCTCAAAGCCCTTTCGACGCGTTCAGTCTGGGCTCGTTGAATTACCAGTTCGCAAAGCATATTAACACGCGTCAGTAGGGATATTCTGATGATTGTGAAATCCAGGACTATATTACTCGTTTGAAGCGCCAAATGGAGGCTTTGAACCCACAGGAGCCTGCAGACATGAATGGACAGGATTGTGGAGATGAATCGAGCGAGGAAAGAACGTGAGTGCCCTCGCATTTTCATAGCTCTCGCTTTTATCATAATACTCATGCATTGTAGTCATATGGCCTCCCTACCCCAACATGCGCCCATCCAAATGCGCTCGATGAATTTAAATTCGCCTCTTTTACGCCTCCCTCACGAACTCATGCTGCACATCATCCTGATGGCCCTGGAAGCTCCTCGCAACCCACTGCAGTCCAAGTTTGGAGATAACAATGCTCGGGAACTGGCTGATCAGACACAGTCATTTCATCGATTGAAAATGATAAGCCGCATGACTCACATGTAAGTCATTCCACGTGTCGAAGGAGACCATTGTGGCTCATGATCAATTATCAGTTCATCTACGTGGCGTTACGTCTGTCTTAATTCCACTACTCTCTGGAATTCAATCAACCTTCTTTGGCCCTCGGCCGCTGTTGAATCATTCGCTGCTCTTGAACTTGAAAGTACTCCCAGAGTATCACGATGAATTTCTCCCCTTGATAACCGATCCTACGATGTTTTGGAATACGCAGATTACTTTCTGGACACAATTCATGTCTCAAAACATGCATCGCGTAAGAGTCTTGAAATCCGATTAGACGTGATTGGACCCGAAGGAATCTTTCCAGAGTTCCTGGACGCAATTGGACAACTGAAAGCTCCAGTATTGGCCAAACTCTCGCTCTGCTTCCCGCTCTGGGACGAGGATGTAAGGGTTTACAATCATTTCCACAATCTCTTTGCCCACGATGCCCCTCGGTTAAAAGATTTGTCGCTAGACGGGTTCTGTTTCTCAGATCTCGAGGCGACATCTTTTCACACTCTCGTTCGCCTGTCCATCACAACCGGCGATTCTGATCCTGAGATAGACTTCAGACGGATTCTCTCCGTACTCTCTGCTATGTCAAATTTGCAGGCCCTGAAAATCGCCGTACCAGGATTTTTCCCTCGCGTGGCCAGCTCCCTGACTCCTCTCCATCCAGCAGTGTCGCTGTGTCATTGTGTGGAGCTTCACCTAGAAGATCTCTGCGTATTTTCGACAGCATTCATATTCTCCTCCGCCTCTTTTCCTTCATTGAGCGTCCTCAACCTTGCCATCTTTATACCCTGGCGTGCTGGTCCAGATGCCATTACAGAGCTCTATACCTGCGAAGACGGCGCGTGCAAGATCGAGAGAGCACTAGCACGGTGATGGCGATCAGGCAATACAGCGACGGAATCAAAGCAGATAGACTTACACAAAGCTCCAAATTCAACCGTAAGACCTCTAAGACTCTTACCGACTAAACACAAAAGCTACGCGCATCTTCCACACTTTGCTGGTGATCGACCTGTGCCCAACCACAAAACTACTGTGCTGCTGAGTTATATCACAGGGGTCAACCGCGCACGAACTCCATAGGATCCCGTATAGATGATAGCCTATGCTGTCAGCAGTTGCGCGGAAGAAGCTGGGACAAGAGGCTAGTGCTAAGGAGCAGCCGTAGTTGCGAAACGGGATGAGAATGCTGCTTGGAATGCTGAGACGGTTGCCATAATATTACTTGGATATTATTTGTAGAAGATTCTGGCGGAGTGTGAGGCGTGATTTGGAGGTTTGTAATATGGCTGGAATATTCTTGAACAGAGAACGGTGAAGAGGCATGAATTGACAGTGTTCGAGCTGAGCGGAAAGTAGAAACGGAAGCGGTCTCGGTAGCTAGGCCGATAAGAGCGTGTCCGTGGTAACGGTGAGTTCAAGCTCCGCCGGCGCTTACCTGCTACTCCCTCCTCATCGACGCTGCCTTTCACTTTGAGCACGCTCTGCTCAATTCCGGCTGCATCCAAACCCCTTCACTGCTGCCCGTGAATGCATTCAATAATTATCACGCCCAACGATTTCAGTCCCAGCTCCGGAATCCGCACCGCTACCTACAAATAATTTTCGGAAGCCAGAAACCGTTTCGCCATTCTCTTCCCTCTACCACCACCACCGCAAGCAATACTACAGCTGATGCCCGAGATCAGCTCCTGTTCATAGCCACTTCCTCGCAAAAAGTCTGGTAGCATCAGCAATTCCACGTAACGAAATTTCTACGTGGGTCGTGCGCGTTCGGTATTACTCTCTCCAGCAACACGGTTAGTGTTGTGGATGGCTGAGGGGCCGTTCCCCAGCAGGGTTGGGAAGTGCGCTTACTATTTTGATGGTAAGGAAGGGTATTTGGAGGAAGCCTCCGGGGAGGGTAGATGGCGCAGTCGGTCACTCTGGCTTGGCAGTGAGAAAGCCCTAGCAATGCGGATAGCGTTGTGGATAGCCGAGGGGGCGATTGTGTATAGCATCGGGAAGGAATACATTTCGAGGTCAGTCTATCGAGGTCGAAGGGCGAGCGTTTCGCGTTAGCGTACCGCCCCCCCGGGCCTTGATATCACGAGAACCAATATTCGTGATATTATCTCGTCCCGTGGACGTGTCCAAGCTCGATGCGTTGTCTGTTCGATTGGATCCCAATTCAACCCGAAGTGAGTATCATCTTGCTGTCGCAGTCGCCGTCGCCCCGATTCATTCAAGTTCGCTAATCACTATATAGTTATCAGCCTGCTGGCTACTGTCGTATACTATGACGGCGGCCTCAGCCTCCTCCTCGTGAGCTTGCTTACGTCCGGGCTTCTTCATGGGCGAGGGCTGCTCATATCCAACGCCGTCGGATCTGGGACACACTGTCACCCTCCTGTGCTAATGAGACCGAATCCGTCACCCTTCGTTCTGTGAACCTCGGCGGAGTTGCCCTCTCTACGCTATACGCACTACGCGGCTTCGTGTAACTTCTCGAACACAGCTGCGCCACGCTTTTGGGCCTGTGTACCGAATATAGTACACCTATATCGCGCCATCGCGCCATCGCGATATTCTTGCCTAGGACTCGAAGGAAAAAGCTTTGATAAAGCTCCTGGCCCCCGGCTCCCAGCTCCCAACAGGGTCATCAGTCATCTACATCTACGTCCCCTCTACTTGTGACAGAGCGTCATTTACTCTTGGCTCTGGGCTCTCTATTGCGCCAATGCTCTGTCATGTTGGAGTCTGTTGGAGTTTTCTCTGACTCAGAACTCAACGACTCCAAGACCATCTTAACCGCCGAACATCCTAACCCTGATTAATTGATTGCATGACGGATCGATGGCCACGGATCGTCCGAAGTTGTCTGCCAGTGACTGACATCGAAGACAGGCTCAGGCTCGGGCTGCCAGTGGAGTATCGTCCGTTACTGTATACAGTATCGACCTCGACCTCGACTATGCATTAATGTCCTTGATGTCCTTGCAGCCTTTCGTCGTCGATCACAAATGCCATAATATTACTCTACCTCGATGTCGGTGTCTCCGTCGAATGCCTCAATCTGGCGTGGTCGTTGCATCGTTGCATCGTTGTGTCACCTCACATACGTTTATCGCATCATCGCTCAGTGCTCAGCGCTTGGCAGTCGTCAATGGCCACTCAACAGAACAGAACGGAACAGAACAGAACAAAACAGATCACATCAGAACGCGAAGACAGAGATGGTATGGATAGCGATAGGGATATGGATATAGTACCATGTGTCACAATGGCGTTCCGTCCGTGGACTCGGACTCGGACGTCTTCAAATTTCGATACCATCATCGTCATCGTTATCGTGATCATACAAGCAATTGCATGGACGCCGAAAGCTGAGAAGTCGAGGAGTCGAGGATATTTTATTCGCGCGCAACTGGCGAGTGAGGGAGATTACGATCGATCGATCGATTGCGTGGACGTAAATTCGCCTTTTTATTATGGTCGAAGACCGTATAGCGTACTTGTTCACGGATTTCGTCACTGAATCGTCAGTGCAGATATGTTCTATTTAATTTATCCCTAGGAGCAGCTTTGTCGCTGCGCAAATGACAGTGTGTATGCTTGTCAATGACATCGAATGACATCAAATCCGAGTCTCATATTCCCCACGTTCCAGTCCCGGACATTGATCATGACCTTTATTTTTTCTGAGAACTGTAGGGAGCTCGAGGCATTAATATAGCACGAGGACTGGAATTCCTTAGAATGTGCGTAGGTGACGGGCGGATTAAGAACGTTAACTTGCCATTGTGAGTATAACCTAGGTAGGGATGCTACTTGAGGATTGATCTCATTGATATTGCGAATCGGCCATTCTAAGATACAGCATGATGCTAAGTATGGAGTAGGTCTCTTTGATTATTTATGGAGATTCATGACTTGAGTTGCGCGAGTCGCGACAGTACAGTTATCAGTAGATTATAACATTAATATTGACATGATGGAAATAATACTGGTATTAGTACGAGTGTGAGAGATGGAAAGTCATATTTAAGTACATGAGTCCCGGTGACAAGTTGAGCACGATCAACGTATCAACGATCATCCTTAGAAGTTCAGAAAGAAGTTTGAGGAATGGAGGTGTGTGCTTGCGCAATTGAGCTCGGATGATGTCGGCGCTGGTGGTCGTGCCAGTGCCGATGTGTCATCGATCGCGGTGAAGTTTGAGAGATGGAAGATTGACATTTGTTGTGCGTGGTATCAGGTCGATTGAGAGATTAGGAGAGAGTCGGAGGTGGCGTCGAGGTTCGGCATTGAGGTTCGGCATTAACAGAGAGGGAGCGTGATGAGGAAAAAAGGAAGGAAGAAGAGCCTTGGAGAATGACATGCCGAACTGGAGAGAGGCGTGACGTCCATCCATGAGAGAGGATAGACACGGAGATACGAATACACTTGATAGAAACGAATCTAGTCATGTAGAACTTGTTATGTCAAGATCAGGCCTTTAGCGAACATCCAAAAGCAGGTGGACAGATTGACAGATTGACAGATTGACATGGATCATCGAATTCGTGAAGGGAGAATATTCGAGCGGGAGGAGTCGGATGGCAGGACCGTACCTTGGAGATTCGAGAAAGACTGGTACGAAAGGAAATTGGTTCGATGGGAAGGGAAGGAGGGAGTAAAGAAGCAGAGGAGTAGAAGACCGGAGGATAAGAGTCCGAAATGCCGGATACAGAATCAGAACCGGAGATGGTCAAACCCCAGACCGGAGTGTTATTACTAGTACTGAATTCCCGAGAGAATAGTAAGGGAGGATGAGATGAGACGAGGTACAGAGTTGTCGGAATAGAGTACTCTATCAGCTCGAGCTCGTTAGTGAGCTAAGTGAGCTTTGTCGCAAGATAGAGGTCTTGTTCAAGCTGAGATCTGACCGCAGCTCAGGAAAGTGATCGGTCAGGGACGTATCGTATCAGTCGACAGATTGACGTTGAAAAGAAGCTCAGCTCGGTTCTATCGTTTATTGCCTGTCGCCTGTCTTTGTTGCCCGGAACATGAGACGGTACATGTAAGAGATCATGATCACTTGCAGAGAAGTATTACGGTAAGGGTCCCGAGGACTATACGGCGATCGTCACAATCAAATAAGGATCTAAGCGATTTGATGATCACTGGATGACGATGATGCGTGTAGCAAGTTGCAATTACTTGACGGATTTCAGGATTCCAGAGATGCAAAGGCCGATTTGCGATTTGCGAGATGAGCAGAAGCGGGATCCTAGTTGAGGAACAGGTACGAGACCACGAGCACGAGTTGGGAAATCAGGTCGGCTAGATTTCGTCCCTACTACTAATCGCTGTCGCCCGTTCTAAAAGCGACTTGTTCCTTCGAATCTTCGAATACGAACCGGCGCCGCAGACCGCAGTTTCCAGTGAAGAGGGTCTGCGTCCATACGATGCCAGGCCGTACCATGCCATGCCATGTTGTTTAATTTCCCTTGTCGTTCCCATGCCTTGTCTCGCACAATAGCACGTTGTCATCCACGGATTCACGGCCGGCTTGATTATTTATTTCTGGTCTGACAAGGATACCCTGAGCCCATACGTCCGTTCGTCCGCTGGCATGAATTCAGAATTGAGAAACCCTTTGACCTGGCTGATGAGATATCGATGGAGAGATTGGGTTAATGACGCGGAATCCGAGTATCCCGAATAAAGCTCATGAGGCCATTCGGCTGCACCATCCTATCCATCCTAACCCAACTTAACACAACAAGACCGCAGAATGGGGTTAAGCTCAGCCTGAGACGGAACGGCCATGATGGATTCAGATGGACTGGGAATGATGGAATAATACGGTTGTTAGGCACATATATAAAATTTTGGTGGTTGCCAGAATCAGAAGAAATGAGAATTTACGAACTCCGAAAACTTGAACGAACCCTCTATCCTGCCTTGCCTTTCGTCTACCTCGCGCCCGCGTCTGCGTCGAGCTCCTCGTTACACGCTTCACTTCACGTTACACGCTCGTCGTCGTTGAAAAGAAATCGAACATAATCACGCTCGCGACACTCGCGGGATTCACGTCGATCAACTTCACTTTGATCTCGCCCAATCCGCCTTGATCTAACCCTCCCCACTTTCCAAAACGCCATTGCACACTCACCTGACCACACCCCTCGTGAACTCTCGACACACGGCTCGCATACGCTCGCAGCTAGTACCATGGCTTCCCCAACCCCCCATCCCCCCCGAAAAGGCGGAACAGTAACAGTAGAATACCACCGTCCCTCCCGTCAATCCATCCAAGAATACAATGATCTTCTCAACGATGCGAATCTTCATGCTGCAGCTTCTGCATCATATGATCCTTTCTCTCCTCCATCCACCTCTCCCGGTTCTAATCCAAATATTACTGGGGGGGCGGCGACGACGTCGACTATATATAATCGACGGAGTGTGCATAATAAGTTGCAGATTCCTGCTTCGAGGAGGGATACGATACTTGGCAAGGACAAAGATTCCATCTCATCTCCTCAATCTATCAATGGGTCCTCGTCGAACCCATCCCCTGGAGGTGGAGGCGGAGGTCCTGTACCACCCCCGCGCCCGAGTCGAGCGAATACGGCAACTTTGAATGATATGTACACTCTATCCAATCCCGCTGGTGGTGCAAATGGTGGTGGTGGTGGAGGACAGAGGATATCTGATCCTGAACCGGGGAGTGCGAGTGCGATTGCGTCGCCTCTTTCGAGTGATTTTGGAGGGAGGGGGAGAAGCGGGACGAATGCGGGTAAGAAGGATAAAAAGAGTGTTCTCGGCTTCATGTCCGGTACGTCCCCATCCCCATCCCCCCCTCTCCCCTCTTCTTTTCCTCCTTAGTTCCAATAATACCTTACTTACACCAACATACAGATTTCCTAACAACCCCCAAAAGACCCGAAATCTCAACCCCATACGACCCCGTCCACCTCACCCACGTAGGCTTCAACTCCTCCACCGGCGAATTCACAGGCTTGCCCAAGGAATGGCAACAGCTTCTTCAAGAGTCTGGGATATCGAGACTGGAGCAGGAAAGGAATCCACAGGCTGTTATGGATATTGTTAAATTTTATCAGGAGGGGAGGACGGATCCTTGGGGACTTTCGTCCGAGGGGGCGGAGGGGGATAAGTATATGATTCCTCTCAATGGACCTGATGCAGCTTCGATCACGAATACGGTTACGTCGACTTCGCCGACGCTTGTGGATGGGAGATCGCCTTCTGCGTCTACACCAAACCTCATCTCTTCCCGCTCAGCTCCATCTCCTCCTGGTATAGGTTCATCAGGCCCCTCATCAGCCCACGGCCACGGACACACCCACACACCACACGGAACACTCAAAAAACCCATCTCCTCAATTCCCCCTCCAACACGCGCTGCTCCCCCTCCCCCATCCCATCCTAATGCACCGACGCCTCAGTTGATAGGACAGTCGAGTGGTGGGGGGAGCGTTTTGAGTCCTGCGCTTGATCGATCGACTTCACAGAGGACTGTGACGAAGGCGAAGGTGGGCAGTGGAGGGGGAGGGGGGCCGGAGAGAGCTAATACGACTAAGGATCGGGATAGGGCCGATCGAGCTGAACGTGAGCGCGAGAGGGACCGTGAGCGCGACCGCGAAAAAGGGCCCAGTCCAGCTGCTGCATCCCTCCAAAAAGTCGCCGCCTCCTCACCTTCAGGAAGTGCTGGTGGAGGAGGATTACAAGCTGGTGTAGCTGCCCCCGGGACGGGTACAGCTACACCGAGGAGGAGAGAAAGAAAGGAGAAAGAGGTGGATATCGTTAAGAGGTTGCAGGCTATTTGTACGGATGCGGATCCGACGAAGTTGTATAGGAATTTGGTCAAGATTGGGCAGGGGTATGTTCTTTTTCTTCTCTCATCTTTTCTTTTCTTTCCTTTCTTCTCCCTTTACTCTTCGTTCGATCTGCTTTCTTCGTTCGCTTCACTTCACTCGCGTTGCTCGCCTCTGCTCGCATTTACTTTCTCACTTCACTCGCTTCGCTCGTTCGTCGCTAACAATCTCACAGGGCCAGCGGAGGCGTCTTCACAGCCTACCAAGTCGGCACAAACCTCTGCGTAGCAATCAAACAAATGGACCTCGAAAAACAACCAAAAAAGGACCTAATAATCAACGAAATACTAGTCATGCGCTCATCCCGTCACCCCAATATAGTAAACTACATCGATTCGTTCCTCTACAGGAACGATTTGTGGGTTGTTATGGAGTATATGGAAGGAGGGAGCTTGACGGATGTTGTTACTGCTAATTTGATGACGGAGGGACAGATTGCTGCTGTTTCCCGGGAGACGGCGTTGGGATTGGAGCATTTGCATCGGCATGGGGTTATTCATCGGGATATTAAGAGTGATAATGTGTTGCTGTCGTTGCAGGGGGATATCAAGCTTAGTAAGTCTGCCGACCCCGACCGCAGGGAGGCTATCTATCTTGCCATACTCGATACTGACTGGTTTGTAGCCGACTTTGGGTTCTGTGCGCAGATTAGCGACGGGCATGCGAAGCGCACCACGATGGTCGGTACGCCTTATTGGATGGCGCCCGAGGTGGTGACGAGGAAGGAGTACGGGCCCAAAGTCGATATCTGGAGTTTAGGAATCATGGCTATCGGTTCGTCCCCCCTCTTCTTCCAATAATCAAAACTAATTAAATAAATCGTAGAAATGGTCGAAGGCGAACCGCCTTACTTGAATCAAAACCCGCTCAAAGCATTATATTTGATAGCTACGAACGGGACGCCGCAGATTGCGAATCCGCAGAGTCTTTCGCCTGTGTTTAGAGATTATCTTGCGAAGGCTTTGGAAGTTGATGCGGAGAAGAGGCCGGATGCTACGGAGTTGCTTAAGGTTCGTTCCTCCCTCCCCCATTGTAGGAGGATTAGTGGCTGATGTGGGATGTGGTGTTTAGCATCCTTTCTTCAAGGCTTGTGAGCCGCTGAGGACGCTTGCGCCTTTGATCAAGGCTGCGAGGGAGATGTCAAAGTCGAAGTGATCCTTCCCTCCCTCCTACCTCCTTCCCCCTCGGTTATCGTGGTCCCCTTTCTCTTACCTGTTCCCATATCTCTTTCTCTCGATCTCTCGATTTGACTCCTCGTATCCTCCGTCTCGTCTCGTTTCGATCAGACTCATTACGTACATTCATATCACTCAAACTCAAATGCCCCACAACGCAATTGCAAACGCATATGTCCGTTAGTAATGATGATATCGATGATCATGAGCGCCATGTCATGTACATACATGTACCTGTGTTTTAGTATACTAGTCTTCATTTTCTCTTTCTCATCCTTCTTCTGTCTCGTTTTGCTGTTCTTTTCTCGTTCTGTTGAGGTTTCTTCTTTTGATGTTTGTTGGGTGCTTGGTGCGAGTGCTTAGGTGCTTTGTGGGTCTTGGGTGTTGATGGTGCGCGAGAATGGAGAAGGAACAAGGCGAAGATGAAAGTGAAGATGAAGATGCAGAAGTGACGATTTTGTAAGATTTGGATGATAACTTAGATGTAGAAGAAATAAAACCGATCGACAGCCTCCCAGACGGACAGACAGACAGACAGAACGAGATTTCGAGATCAGATTGATATGAGTAAATGGAAGAGTAGATGACATGAAGGAATGATAATAATGATATGATCGACGCAACGTAACACCAAGCCCGACGAAAGGAGAATCAAAGATACGCACTCCACCCTACAAATCAATCAGCCACCGTCAACGAAGGCCATGAAAACGAAATGACACACCATGGAATATCATCGCCAAATTCGCCACATCCATCGCAGCGAGAATAAGCTCATTAACAGTATACTCAACGCTCAACGATCCGCTCAATTTACGCTCGACACTGCTCAATGCCCGATCAGCACTTTCATCCACCGGATCACTATCAATATCTAGATCTATAATCCCATGTACGCCTCCTACTCCTCCTGAGATATGCGAACCGTGCGTCGTGGAATGACGATCTGATGGTTCGGAAGGTGTTGCTCCTGGAGCTGGACCTGAGGGATCGAGTGTACCAGGTTGCATACGGAGGAGTTTGACGGGGTTCGCAGTCCATGAATGGAGAGGATCGTATTTGAATACTTCGAGTACCGTTTGGATAACTCCAGATCCTGAACGGAGGACACGAAGTGTCTGTTCGGAACAGCGACGGAATACGCCTTCGGGACCTGTATGACCTAGACCGTCGACCATGTCTGCTGTTAACCTGAAGGGAACTTTTTCGGGAACCTTGAGGAGGCGGCCTTGGTCGAATGCGATTCCTAGATCGATGTGTACGACTTCGCCGGAGACGTTGTCCATAAGGATGTTGGAGACGTGTCGATCGCCTAGACCGAGAATGTGGCCCACGATGGACGTGGTTGCTACGCTCCGTGCGTAGTTTAGACGCATGGCGAACCATGCCATTGGCTCTTTGTGCTTTTCGGTGAAGAAGTGACGCATGACGGGTTTGAATTCTTCTCGGATTTTGAGGAATTCTGCGACGGCTGGTGTGGTATCAGTCGGACTACTGCGATCCTGAGCAGCCTTGATACGCTCCTTCGCGACTGCGAGTGAAAGATCCTTCGGCCGATATCTGTAAATGGCATCCATCAGTGCCGGTATCGAAATATGTGAAAGTGCGTACTTGGGATGTGCATTCTGAAGCCATGCGAAAAGCGGAGTTGTATTCGAGACGAATTCGAGGATACCAGCTTGTTCTGCGAGTGGAATGACTTTGTACGTCCGGATGCCCAAACGTCTTTTACTTGTCCCCCGGTCCCTCTTCAACAGAATATTACATAGCTGGAATACCTGTTCCATCACGGCATCCTGTCGTAGATCGTCGTCGCCCTCGCCTTTGAACTAGATCAAGCAAGTTAGTCATCTGCTCCGGATATTCGATACCGCACTCACTAATTGCTTATAGCGCTGACCATCTGATCCGATACACGTCGATATCTTCGGTAAATTGACGCCACCTGCAGTAGTGTAGGATTCACTGTAACGCTTGATAGACACGATGTTATCGTATCGCATCGAAGGATCAATCGGAAGATCGATAGTCGAAACCGGAACGTTCAGATCGCGGATCTTCGCAATATCTAATCCGATGGGTACCGCAGGATCCACATCCGCTTTCTTTCTCGGAGCATTTCTAGCGGTTTTGAGAGGATATTTAGCCCACTCGAGACAAGCGATACAAAGACGTTCGAATTGCTTCACTCGGTCACCACGCTTTTTGTTCTCGCGTGCCTTGTTGAAGATTGTCTTGGCTGCATTCTTCCGGGCCACTTGCGAAGCTTGGGGTTCGATAACGGATGAACGTCGAGTACGACTTGATGAAGCCCTCTCTTCGCCTTTACTACCTTGGCGCAGAGCGAAGAGCTGATAAAGGACGTGGAAAGGGTGTTCATCCGCTAAACGGGAGACCAGATTGTACAGGGTCTGTGCGGAGTCGACATCTCCTGATGTAGGCTCTGATAGGCGTGCCGTGAGTTGATGTGCTAAAAAGATAAATTTCCTTGATGGGACGAGTGTGACAGCCTTTCTTATTGCCTCTTCAAAGTGTGTCACCCCAAAGTTCGAGAACCATAAAGAGATAAGCCTGATAGCGGAATCGGTATCGTACGCGTCGCTTTTGGCTAAGCTTTGCGCGAACATATCCATTGCCTGAATCAAGAATTGGTCCCTGGCCATCCGATGCTCTTGAGCGCGCGCGGAATCTTCTTCCAGGAGAATCTCAGCCCTTCTTTTGTGCTGCGACAGGTAGTCGGTGCGGTTCGAGTTTCCGCTACTCCATTCATCGATCCGCCTGAGTTCGTCCTTCTTACGCTCCATGTAGATGTGCAGCCGTGCCACTTCGGGAGATCGCAAGATAGACTGATATTGATTCTGCGCGAAAAGAGCGTACTGCTGGCAGACCGTAGCGATCTTCGCGGCATCGGCTTTCCCAAGCAATTCCACTGCGGGCTCAAAATAATACTGGCGTATATCGGTAGGCTTCTCAAGACGAGCTTCCGAGATCCATTGACCCTTCGATACAATTATTGATGCGAAGTTATCAGCAGCAGAACGACACTTACCTGACGTGCCAACAACAAAGCTCGTCGTGTTGGATCCCCGGATGCGAAAGGACTACCCAAACTCGTCTCTTCTCGGCTTTGGATACGACTCAGAGAATTGAGATACTCAATGGCCGTCTTTTGCTCTTTTTGTGACCACAGGACGTGAGCGAATTCCTCGAGCGTTGCGGGAGAGGGTACTTTCTCTAAGGACTGGGCGCGCACAGTAGAGTTCATAGCAATTTGGAACTCCTCTGATACACGTGCGGCTTCGGACACTTTCAAGAGGCACTTGATCTCGAGAGATTTGAGGAAAGTCAAGAATGAGGACTCCAAGTTGCCCAGCTGCTGACGTTGTTCCTGTTGAGTCACCGAATGCAAAAGGACCATTCGTGTGGCAAATATGTTCTCCAAAATTTGGAACCTGCAGGCTCATCAGCGCTCAATTTCCTCGGTAAGTCATGGAACTCACTCAAAGTTGTCACTGATGCGATGGAGGCCCGTCCATTGATCACTGTCTTCCACGCGAGGTTGGACAAGGCGCGGGCGCAGGTCCGTCAACCATGACTTCACCTCTCCGAGGCAAACGAGAGACTGGATGGACTCTTGCAATTCGGACATATTTTCGGGGCCGATATCGCGCAGATGCATCAGTTCCGTAGTCATGGTCGTGCGCACAACTGCCAAAGCAACACTGGGATCTCTTTCTCGATGTACCGCTCGCAAAGCTCGGTACAGATCGGCATCTTTGAATATGCTCGTCGACGAATCCGGGAGATCCCAGGTTTCGGTACGCCAAGCGAGACAATATCCTAACGACTGGTTGATCTCGTCGATGGTGTGCTCTTCGGACCTTGCTGAGTCCAAGGCCATCATAGCTTGACGATTGAAACCATAGGCATGCATCGACTTTAACAAATTTGAGAAGGACTGCGAGTTGGACGATCTGGCTTCAAATTGTGAGCCAGCTAAGCGATAAGCCTTGTCCCATTGGTGCTCATGCTGGAACCGTCGAGCAAGCGAGGATTGGGTGCTGCTACTCCGAATGCCGTAGAAACCGTCCGGCTCGTCGATGTGACTGTAGATGCTGTACAGGATCTCCTCGACGACTGCATTATCTGAGAAATGCTTGATCGAGCCATCTTCGCCTGCTAGTTCAAGGAACAGCAGGGCTGTAGTGTAGGCTCCGCAAGCCACGGCACTGCGGCTGAGCAAAATGTAGTCGATTTCTAGCCAAGTGTCGTAGGAAAGGGGTGACGACGTGCCATCCGGAGTGAAGTTTCGCAAATGTTGACAGACCTCAACAATAGCCTGGATGCAATCTACGTGAACGTTTTGCTGCGATAGGACATCCGTAAGGTATTGTGATATCAAGGTGCCAACCATAGCCTGGGTCTTGCGAGTCTGATAAAGGATTTGATGGATTAGAACTGGGAGCATTTGTCCGGCATAATCAATGTCGGTTTGAAAGATCGGTATCAGCTGCACATAGAACGGGTCGAGCTTCGCATAAAATTCTGCAAGGAATGTTGTGAGAGAGGAGATCCACGTAGGGAAATCTGAGGCTGCCTCGAGATAGATTTTGGACGTCCTGAGCTCGGACAGTACACGATCGGCACCCTCTAAAGGCAGGATATGACCGTCCGCCAATGCTTCTGCTTCTTCTCTGAATTCCCGCGGGATACTCGTTCCACTAAGATCTTCGTCATCAAGACTGTAAAGTCGACGCAAAGCTAGATACGCCCGGTGAACTTCGGAAGAGGAGTCGGCCGATAACTTCCGGAAAAGGACGGACACGCATGAGCCTTTCGGCGATGGCGCTTTGAAGTCATTTTTACGGCTCCGTGAAAGATCCTGATGACGAAGAGCAACGTGATTGGGTGTCTTAGGAGGGGTGTACGGCTCAACCCGACCCGCGCATTCAAAAAGCAAGTTGGTGAACGCATCGACATCAGTTTCTTGAAGACGTGCGGGATCAGGGATAGCGTCCTTGAGAGTCCAAAATCCGTGGTGCAGGAAGTAATCTTTGACGGAAGGGTTGTCGAACAGAGACTCTAAGTGTCGGGCCAGACTGAATTTGATCGTTCTCATATCGACATCGCCAAGTATCTTTAACAGATTGGAGCGCTGTTCTGCAGGGACAAGCGCCATATTTTGCTCTTCACTGAGAGCACGAGGCCATCCTGCCAGCAGCTCGTGAACGGCGCTGCGGAAAGCTACGTGTTCCGAGAATTTGACCACTTCTGTGTCGATCCACGCACCCAACTCCGTGGAGAGCGCCTGCGAAACAGGATCGTCTCGTCGCTGACTATGAGCCAAGACGATTTGATTGCTTCGGGTGATCATGGACTTGAGTAACGCATCGTGCACGCCTAACTCTCTGTATTTGTCGAAGACCCACGACACAATGGACTGGGCAGCATGGGCAAGATCGACTTCCTTTAGTAGGCCGACGGCCCCACGGAGCAAGGCTCTGAGTAAGGTAGGTCTTGAGAATTCGGACCAGTTGAGAGCGATCCAAATGCTCAACGAATGCAAGTATCGAAGTTGTTCGTTTACTAGAGGTGTGTCTCCAATATCGCTGAACAATAGATGGATAACATGATAGATGGTGCTCGGCGTCAAAACATCGGAGTGGAGCGTCTTGAGGACGGACAGGGATTGCAGGACCAGTGCTGTGCTGAACGATGGGACATTCGGTGGGTGCATGAGGAAGTCGGTGGAGCTGCGGTGCCTATTCAGAGCAGTAAATGTTTGGACGATCTGTTCAGGATTCGGACATGTCGCCAGTGTTTGGCATATCGGTCCATCCTTTGAGTAATCCATATCCTGTACCATCCGCAGTAGCGAGGCTACGATACCATCGAGATGGTTCTTCAGATATACTGTCTTTTGGCCCTCTGGAGAGCATTGCTCGACACGCTCGGCGACAGGGGTAGTCAAAGCTTCCAGGTAATCTTGGAGGTCAGGTGTCTGGCTCTCCTCGGTTGAAAGATTGTGGAGCCCAAGCATGATCTGATGCGCAATCAGTTCCGGGAAACATCGTCGAAGGCCCTGCAATTCGCTCTCGTCTACGTGGCGACACAGTGCGAGGAATCGCTTATAGCTAACTGCCGCCTCGGAGGTTCCCATTCCTCGTGAAACAATGAGAATGGGACCCAAGGTATTGAACATACTTTGAGCGGCCTGTTTCGTATCTGGGAATCCTAGGAGATGACAAGGTAATTGAAAGAAGTCTTTGTTTGCGTTGTTGACGGAGTAGGCAATTTGATATTTGTAGGCTTGACAGAGACCATTAATGTTGGCGAGACCCATCCGCTCGGCCACGGCCTGTAATACTGCCTCGATGTGCCGAGTAAGGACATCAACGTACAAACAGGTCTCTAACAGATGCCAGTACGGCCCTCGCCGAACGGCCGAATTGGCTACCATAATGTTGCCCAAGAAGAGGGTTCTTGTCAGCATATGCTCGGTTCTGCACGGGTATTAACATACGGACTCAGATAGAGGTCGGCAAAGCACGTACTGATCCAAGTCTTTGGGGAGCAATTTTCTGATCCGATCATATAGTTTCATGGGCAGGTCACCCAGTTCGTTTGCGTTACATAACAGTCGCGCGCAGGCGGTAGCTGCGCGAAACCGGACGCGTGTGTCTTCATCGTCTGACAATGGGGGCAACACGTTGGACGGACGGGTCCCCTCGACCCCTTCGTCGACGTCATCGTCATCATCTGGCGCAATCATACACCAGACATGCTCAGAAGGATCCAATCCGATATATCGATCCATGAAGCGCACGAGTCGATCACGCGATCTCCACGATTTCATATTTCCGCCCGAAAGTAACTTCGCAAGCCAATGCACTAATGCTCTCATACGATTTCCAGGGTCACCCATTGCATGCGCGGGATCCATCCAGACGTAAGAGATGCTGTCGACGAGCTCAATTGCAAGCAGCTGCATCGATTCACTTCGTGAAAAGGTGTAACTTTTCAAGAAGTCCTCGATGCGATCGTAGAGATTCTCAATATCTTCAAAGCTCAAGTACATGGATCTTCGCCGAATAGCCCGAAAGAAGGCTGGTGCGAGAATCAGAAATGCGGGCCCATTGCTGCCTACAACTGTATCGCATAGAAGCTTGTCACGAGTGCCGTCCGTATTTGGTTCTTGCAATAGAGGAGCATCGGTGAGGAACTTGATGCAGATCATAGTGCTCAATTGGAGCACCATTGAACGATGTCCCGACACCTGTAAGCCCAGACGTTCACTTTCGCCGGTCTCGCTGGTCCGGACCGACCCGAATTCGTCGGTGTCGAATGAACCTTCTTGGTATAAGAGGGCGAATTCCGGCGGCACTTTTGCGATCTGACGTAGTGTCTCTCGCAGGGCTGGCAAGACGTTGGAAAAGCACGATTTGACCTGTCGCACATGAGTAAGGGCGCTGAGAAGGAGTACAGGAGCACGATTCACTGACATCAGGTAGCTTCCATACGGCCTCTAGAAGCAGTCTTGTAACGTTAGTTGTGTGGCCGGGAGGTTTGATCATGTCGAAAAGTGTCCGATGCTGGATGCCAGTTTCTTTACGGGGAAGGATCATAGCAACCCACTGATCATCTCCGGTGTCTTCGTCGTAGGCAATCAGCGGATATAGGGATGAAAGCACCATCGCTCTTTCTTCTGTTGTCCATCTCTTGATGGCGATGCAAGGCACCATGAGCGAAATCGCTTTACAAGCTGACTGAACCACCGCGCTGTTTGGCTTCAGGCCATTGAGGCTCAATGCTCCATTATGCATGATGGAAAGGATTGCAAAATCCAAAGTCCGGCAAACTCTGAGATAATGAGCGCTGGCGACAATATCTTTGCCGGATTCCCACCCAGTTATCAAAAGGTCGAGAGACTTCTGGAAGAACGCAGAAACGCGACGATCCCGACCACTTGGCTCAGCGGTTTCACATAGTATCTGACCAGGTCCTGATTGCTGGCTTGTCGAAGACGCTTCACCTTGAGATACTGGTTGGAACACGGGAAGTTTGGCGTTCAACATATAGTCTCTGATCACTTGACTGCTGCCGTAGTCGAGCACGAAATGGGATATTGGACAATCTGAGAGCATCGAGATCGGGTAAATTTGCGGGGTGCGAGGCATCGTCAAGCATGCACATAGCAGGTCCAACACGTCACCGATCTCGTGTGCGTCTAACCGGATACGCGAACTGCCTACTCCTTCGGAGACATTCCAATTGTCTACCAGCCATCGAACGATCTTATCCTCGAACTGCATTCGGAAGAGTCGAACATCTTTGCTGGCGAATTTGATAGCCTCGCGAAGAAAGCCGCACACGGAGTCATATGGAAATGGTGGTCCTTGAATCTCGAGCTCGCGAGCCAAAGTCTCGAGATCGGTCAGGAGTCGTTGATGGGAGATATTGTCGGAAGAGGATAGCATGAGAGTTCGCATGAAGTGACAGGCCGCACGAGAAACCGCGACGGTCGCGGTGCGCCGTAGAGCATACGACCATACTGGATCCCAGTCGATCCTCACTTCCGGCGGCGGCGTGTTAGGACCGGCCCATAAGAGCGCGGCCATGCAGACGAAAGACCACGACTGTATCGTGCCATCATCGAGAGACTGTAGTGAGAGGAGGGTCGACACCAACTGACTCCGGAGATCGCCATTGAGGAGATCGGGGTGGCGATCGATTACGAAGAGCAGGACTTGCAGATGACAGCCTCTCGAACCGGACGATGAGCTAGATAGTGCCGAGGAAAGTAGAGAGAGCACAGGATGCTCGAGGCGAGCTCGCTTGGACCGTGACGTCCCTTGTGGCGTAGAAGAACTAGCTCTTTCGTGATAGCGAGCCGCCTAAATTCGAACTTCAGCTAAGCATGAGGATGACGTCACTGGAAGAAACGTACGGAAGCAATACAATCTGCCCGAAGTATGAGCATCGTCCACGATAACGCCTGCGAAGGGGATATTTGACGAGAAGCTCTGAAGGTAGAGCCACAAAACGCGACTTGCTTCGACGAATTACTCGTAAAATCCAATCGTAGAGAATCGAGCGACAACTCTTCGATGCCAGTCCTTCCATCCATATCTGCCTCCAGCGTCCGCGTCAATCGCGATATATCATCGATGGGCTTGATAGGACCCTTATCTCGAAGGTTCAAGAAAGGCAGGAGAATGGTGAAGATTGCCGTCAACGACTCCTTGATCGCCTTGTTCTTGGTCGGCCATAAAGATAGAAGAGAACCCCATATATTGATGGAGAACTTCACAATGTCACTCTGCGAATTATGCTCAATGCGTGACAAGGTAGCCACAGTCGCGAGAGAAATGTCGAGATGCGCCGAGGTCTCTGAAGGGTAGACTTCGAAAAATCGACTGAGGCGATTGAGGATGGCGGGTGTTAGGTTCGGGTGATCTTCATGATTGAAAATCGCAAACGGAGAATGCAGTAGGAGGTTGATCAGTTGTGAGGCAACAATCTGTTCTTTGGATAGGGAAGAGCTGGAGCTTCGGGTGGCACGTGCTGGGAGAGGACGAGAAGTTCGACTCGGTCGTCTCCGTCGTTTACGAGGTGTCTCTGTAGACGCATCAGAGACCTCCGCAGCTTCTGAATCGCCCATCTCCGCTGTCAACTCTTCAACCTCGTTCTCCTCATCCTCATCTAACGTGATGCTGCTGGTGAGGGGTTGATCGAGAAGGATGGCGAATGAATTCGACAGGATACGCAGCCACACATTCGGGTCAAGGTGCTCGAGGTGGGGGCTATACGACAGGATGAGTCGCAAGCACTGGAGATAATGGAATGCCACTGGTTCGAGTAGTTCGCCATGGTAGACCAGAGTTTGTAGAAGATGTGAGAGGAGGGGTTTGATGACTTTATTGACAAGCTTAGACACCGTCCGCTGCGTCAACCACCGGACGACATCAGCCATCATACTGAGCCTGTTGAGAGCGGTTGTAGTTGCATTGCCCAAGCCCTTCTTCGTGCAGACTTGGAATTCCGCCGCAACACCCTTGAAGAGTGCTTGGTACACGACCAGCCATGCCTTCCCATCTGAGTCGTTGAGGCTTTGTACAGATTGTTCATGCTGGAAATGAGTCTTGAGCTCTGCAATGCCTTGAGCTCTGTCCTTTGACTTGTCGCTTTGAACAAGGGCTACTAACTCCCGCAAGGTAGCCACCATTCGCGCGTTCAGATCAGTCTAGAGATATGTGAGATAATTCACGATGAATATTACCACAGCCGCTGCGACGATACGGACCTGGTGTCTTGTTCATGAATCTGAGTCGTGCAACGCGAACTGCTTCGGGTTCGGAACCGACAATCGGCTTTCGGATCAGGTTTTCTATATATGTCACATGTGACCGCAAACTTTTCTTCCTGAACATCCATCATCGCGACCTCCGTTGCGATCTCTCAATTCACTCATTTTTTTCTCAGTTGTGTGTTTTCTTTGCGTTGTCTCTGTTCCTTTGCGTGAACCTCTGCGATTCTGAGTTCTATTTCTGGCCTCTTTCTGCCCGAGCAGTGCTAACGCATCCACCCTGCTATCGGTTCTGGTGAAGGGCCAAAAGCAAACCACTCCCGTAGACTTAATCACTCTATGGGAAGGGCGATTGATATGTTTTTGTTGTCTTCGTGTTAAGGAAGTATAACATCGCTGAAGTTGTCAGACATCTATTCCAATTTTCGTACCGTACTCTTAAGACTTCGATCAAGTGAATAAATTCTAGCTTCATATGACTTTGCGATATCATTAATATTACTGCGCAATGGCTTGTCGCCTTTCTCGAACATTTGATCAAGGTTTTGAATGACTTGAAAGGGTGGTCAGCATACTGCATCTGGAATACTGTATAGTGATTGAGGTCGTTGCAGCGTTGCAGCTAGAGTTGCTCGTGTGTATTCGCTTGGCGCTGAATTGCTGCTCTCAGACGTCCATCTGAACGTTTGCGGTGCTCGTCCTTTCCACGAACTTACTGAATTCAGAGAACAAAATCCAGTCTTTAGCCAATTAGGATATTGATGCTGCGTCTATCAGAAATCGTCTTCGTATTTCAAATCCATTCAGTCTGACAATCATGATAGGAACAAACGGGTGTTCTACTCCTGGCCTGGACGACCGGCGCCGTCCTCTTTCACCGCCTGCTTGACTTCGCTATCTCGATTAGCAGATTATCTCGGATCATAAGTTTGCCACAATTAGGTCGTCATTCTCATCCCCAAATCTTGGCTCTGAGCGTTCAATGGACGACAAATGCGTCAAATAAGCCAAAGCATACGACATCTTGTGTTCTCGGTTTCGAGGGTTGTTCTCTTTTGGTCTGGTGCTGACAACTCGCTATCGTTCGCGGAAGATTATCTTTCGGTTCGCGATTGTAATCAGTCAAGACAAGATCGGACCGCCTCATCCCCACTTCCGCTCCTCATCGACAACACGAAAATCTGGAGCTACAGCTGGCCGATCTCTCCATATGTCTGATTGACGCTGTCATAGGCTATGCTGCTATTCGGCTGTAAGCTGTACAGAAAGTTTCGGCAGAGGAACAGTGTATCCAGCCGAAGCGGGTTCCTCGTCTCCACCACACTTCACTTTCATCATTGTGGGCATACGGCTATTGTCGATGCTCCATGGCAATAATTATTGGAGCGAAGAGCGAGGCCTTTATTGGTATCCAACAAACAATGAAACAATGACTGCGGCTCGTCTCCAAAGCACCATAGCACCGCAATGACGTCGCCGAATTCGTCTCTGACCTCAACAGATCACAATTCCAACTCAGCTTTGGGCCTCGAAAGAATGCTCTCGAAATAGACGATGCACTATCACGCGCGATCAGGTCCCCCTCGATTGTCTATATAAGATGACCTGCTTTCGCCATCGTCTCCTCATTCCCCTCATCTAACAAAACACTTCACCCTCATCTACATATCATAACTTACAATGGGTTGGTTCGGAGACGATTCTGATCAGGCTCAGTCCTACCAGCAGGTCTGTGCCCATCGTCATTCCGCACCATCCATCATCGTTGACTATCTCCCTCTAGGTTCAGGACGGTGGCAACCAGGCTTCATGGAGCCACGAGCTCATCGCAGGAGCCGCTGCATACGAGGCCTCCAAGGCGTACGAGAACCATGTTGCCAACAACGGCAATCCCGGAAGGTGCGAAAGCATAGTTTCATACGATCGACTGCAAGATGTTGACGATGTGCTTTGTCTATAGCCATCCCGAGGCTGTCGAGATCGCATCCGGCCTCGCTGGTGCATTCGTTGACAGAGAAGTCGAGACCAGGGGTCTTGATTGGATCGACAAGGTCAGTCGATGTCGTTCAAATTCCGTCGATCAAGCTGACTGACGTCTTGCTATAGGAGAAAGCCAAGCGTCAAGCTTCCGAGCAGATTCAACAGAACTTCACTCAGGATCAATGGCAAGGTGGAGGTGGCGGCTACTAGTTGCATTGTCGAGCAGAATATTAACCAACGAATGTACCATCACTGATACCTCGAACATCTGAATGAATTTGCTGTTATCGCACTTAATATCAATTGACTGAATCGATCGCGCCCCAAGATTTGGCGATAGTTGTGAGCTTCATGGAGTCGAAGTCAGAAAAAGCCCGATCCTCGCGTAGAAATGAACATCGTCGACAAAGTGAGAATACGACGTTCTCCAGCAGCCAGAATACTTACATGCACGGGACGGAGAGGAACCGGCAAGATAGATTTGCTCCGGGATAGCCGGCGGCGCTTGCCGAATGCTCACGTGACCTCAGGAAGGCGCGACCTGTCACAGTCCGTCACGGACTATCTTCCTGCCGGTCACGCATAGCGACTGAACTTGAGTCGCCAACCACTGTCTCCTGCTCTTCTCTCTCCACGTTGGGCACTGGCTGCGCTCTGAAAATATTGACGGTGCTATCGTACGTTGATACTAGCGATCATCAGTCCATGCCAAATATTTAAACCGCACTACAGTACTTTGTTCGTACTCGTCGACCTTCAGCCACCGAACGCATAGACTCACCTTCACGCTATCTGGACCGCTATCTTTCATCCTCTGTGAGTGAATTTCTGATCCCGCTGTTGGGCAGCCTCTGACACGCATATCATCCAAAAGATTCCCCGGACACGTAGCATTGTCGAAATGTCCCAATCTGGTCTCCGAGCCCTGACTCGCGACTGGTCCTCATCCAGTACCGACACTGAACTATACTCATGGCCACCCACTTCCCAAACTCAATCAGCTCCAGCTCCCACTCCCACTCTCACAGCAAAGGAGCAGCGCATGAGAGCTATCCAAGCTGGCTTGTCTCAACCACAAGGCGCCGGTCCCCTCTTCTCAAGTTCTAGCAAGAAACGATCTTCAGACGGAGCTGATAATCTGGAGCCTCCTGCGAAGAAGCGTCTCATGCCCTGGAATACTCTATCACTCGATGGCAAAGACGAAGACCCAACCGAAGAGAAACCCGCTACTTCGATGGGAGCTCCGGTTTCTCAGCGTGGCACTGCAAAGGTCTTTCTCAGTCAAGAACAGAAGCATATCTTGAAGCTCGTAACCCACGGAAGCAACATCTTCTATACCGGTAG
Source organism: Sistotremastrum suecicum HHB10207 ss-3 (assembly GCA_001632355.1). Classification (NCBI taxonomy): domain Eukaryota; kingdom Fungi; phylum Basidiomycota; class Agaricomycetes; order Sistotremastrales; family Sistotremastraceae; genus Sistotremastrum; species Sistotremastrum suecicum. The sequence continues at coordinate 47,775 of KV428070.1, read as the reverse complement.
TGCTGGAACTGGAAAATCAGTCTTATTACGGGAAATTATTCGAGCGCTCAAGCAAAAATTCACCACAGCTCTCGATGCAGTGGCTATCACTGCGAGTACCGGGATCGCCGCTTGTAATATCGGTGGCGTTACCCTGCATTCATTTGGAGGAATCGGAATCGGAGTGGAAACTGCGGAACAACTTGCCAATAAAATCAGGAAGAATAAGAAAGCGACGGGCAGGTGGCTGAGGACGAAGGTGTTGATCATTGATGAAGGTCCGTTTTCTGCTCCTGGATTTCTGGCTTCCCCTGATAGCATACAGTATCCATGGTCGACGGTGAACTGTTCGATAAATTAGAAAAAATCGCCCGCCTCCTTCGGAAATCGCAGCGACCGTTTGGCGGCATACAAGTGAGTCTCTTGGAAGCCTTATCGTGTTGAATCCCTCTGAATGATCACCAGCTGATTTTGACTGGCGACTTTTTCCAACTCCCCCCTGTCAGCAAAACCGGAGCAAAGTTCGCATTCGAAGCAGACACATGGAAGGAATGTATTCCGAAGACTTTCAATTTGACGAAAGTCTTCCGGCAAAAAGATCAAGGTGACCCCCTTCCTACTTTCGGTATAACACAAACTCATATTATATGCGCAGAATTCGTTGATATGCTCAACGAGATGCGATTCGGCAAGCTGTCTCAACGAACCATCACCAAATTCGAGTCGTTGTCAAGACCGATCTCGTATAACGACGGCGTGGAGCCCACTGAACTGTGTGTACTGCTCGAGTGAACCAGGCGCCCTAATCTCGACTGAATATTACCTCTAGGTTCTCTCGGAGAGAGGATGTCGATCGTGCTAATCTTGGCCGCAATAAGGCGTTGCAAGGGGAGACGCACATGTACACTGCGACTGATGGTGGTAGTGTCACGGATGCCCAGCAACGGGAAAAACTTCTCAGTAACTTCATGGCACCTACCACGCTTCAGCTCAAAATCAATGCCCAAGTCATGTTGATCAAGAATACCGACGATATGCTAGTCAACGGCACCATTGGAACCGTCATCAGCTTCGACGATCCAGCAACTTACAAGGCTAACGGAGGCGAAACTTTGGAGAAGGACAAGGAGAATCAGAAGAAACCAAGGAGCTCAAAGGGGCCTGCAAAGCTGTTCCCTGTTGTCAGATTCGTACTTGCGAACGGGAAGAAACGCGAAGTTATAATGAATTACGAATCCTTCAAGGTAGAGCTACCAAACGGAGAAGTTCAAGCGAGTCGATCACAGGTAAGCAACGCTCCCTTCGTTCGTCCACAATAGCTGATTCATTTTCCAAGCTCCCCCTGATTTTGGCATGGGCCATGTCGATCCATAAGAGTCAAGGACAGACCATCCCCAGAGTAAAGGTTGATCTAGGCCGAGTGTTTGAGAAAGGTGAGGTTCGGCAGCCTGGACCGCGTTATTCGCCTAACACGCCTTCTAGGTCAAGCATACGTCGCACTATCACGAGCGACATCTCTGGCGGGTCTTCAAGTTCTGAACTTCCGCAGTGATAAGGTCAGTTTTTCAAGCCCGTCTCCACGTTCCCGAATGCTTAACGAATGGCGTAGGTTATGGCGCATCCTAAAGTGGCCGAATGGACGCAAAGTCTTGAGTGCTTCACCGAATCATGATATTATTGCAAAATTTCAAAGGAAATTCGCTTTCGCAAATCATTTCATTCTCGTCGCATTTCTGATCCATCATTCACTGCCGATTTCCATCCATAGTTTATTTCCTTATGTAACCCAGATTGCCGTTATGAAGGCCATGTCGAAGTATTTCCAGTTGAGCAAACGGTCCCCAGGCGCTTGTTCGGCTGGAGCCAGAACTTGCGCCAGGCGACCAAGCGTGTCCCTACGCGTTACAACGTGAATGTCAGCGACAGTCAGAATCTCATAGCCAGCCGAACATGTCTATGCTAGGCTTCAATCATGGCCTGAAAACGGCGGCCAGAAATTCCAGCAGGACCCAGCCCCAGCGCACACTTTTTGGAAGAGCTGCTAAACCTGCAAGACCACTCAGGCGTGCCACCACTGCCGTCCTCATCCTCGGAACTGGCGCTATCCTCATTCCTTACTACCTCGATGCACGTTCTGCGCTGCATTCGTATGTCCTGACCCCTCTCCTGCGGAACTTGCTGGACTCGGAGGACTCGCACAAGTGAGACACGCCTTGAACATAAAGCACGCTCTCTGATACTGTTATTTTTGGAAGAGTCGCCGTCAAAGTATTGAGTAGTGGGATTGCACCTAAAGATGTTGGGGAGGATGACGAGCGACTGGCTGTCAAGGTTAGCACCCTCTGCCTCTCACCCTTAAGGACGAAACATGAATTCGGAGGTGCGATTTAGCTCTGGGATCATGTTATCAGCAACCCTATTGGTCTTGCTGCCGGTTTTGACAAAAATGGCGAAGCAATTGATGGTATGTAACCTCTCCTATTTCGTGACTAGCTGAGACAATCGGCGTGCAGGATTATTCGACCTTGGATTCTCATGGGTTGAGATAGGCAGTGTCACGCCAAAACCACAGGTGCTTAATATCATCTCATCATTCTCTCAATACTGTTTCTGACATAAGGCCTCTTGCTAGCCTGGAAATCCTCGTCCCCGCGTCTTCCATCTCCCAGCCGACCAAGCCCTAATTAATCGATACGGATTCCCCTCCGACGGCTCTCAAACAGTCCTCGAACGACTCCAGAAACGCATCCGGGACTATGTATCCTATTACCATCCATCATTCGATATTCAGAAGGACCCCGCAAGTCTGAGGAAGGGGCAGCTGCTTGCCGTGAATTTGGGCAAGAACAAGGCGTCGCCTACTGACTCCATCGAAGATTTCCTTGGCGGCATCCGTACATTTGGTCCTTTGGCCGACGCCGTAGTCATCAACGTGAGCTCCCCCAATACACCTGGTCTAAGGTTTGCTATACCGACCCGGCGCTGCTGCTATATACTCATGCGTGTTGCCTAGGAGTTTGCAATCGGAAAAGAAGATCGAACAACTGATCACTTCTGCTGTCTCGGAAAGAAATAAGCTGCCAGGGCGCAAACCACGCTTGCTCATCAAACTAGCTCCCGACCTGACCGAGCACGAATTGGAAGATATAGCTTCAGCCATTGGCACTGCGCCTCCAATCGACGGCGTCATCGTGTCCAATACAACTATTCAACGACCTGCTGGGCTGATCTCTGACAACCGGAGCGAGATAGGCGGACTCTCGGGTCCACCGCTTTTCCCGCTGTCATTGAAGGCTTTGAAGAAGCTTCGCTCGTTACTACCGGAATCAATACTGCTCATTGGGTGCGGAGGTATCAGCAGTGGTTCTGACGCATTAGAGTATGCCAAATCTGGCGCGAGCTTCGTCCAGGTATGAATATTTTCCGCTGTAACGCGGCGTGGCTGAGAATGATTCATAGATTTATACGTCGTTCGGTTATGGAGGCGCTGGGACGGTTCGTCGAATAAAAGATCAAATCTTGGAAGAACTTCGAAGGGAGGGAAAGACTTGGTCGGAGGTTTCGTCTGAAGCGGCGAAGAAACTTTCAGCGAAAGGCTTCCCGAAGCAAATGAGTACTCGGACTGCAGACTTGGGCAAGGACTTGCGAGAGTTGACGGTGGAGAGCGTTCTCAAAGAAGCGGAGCATCTGAAAAGACTCTTGGAAGACTTCGAAAAGCGACTTGAACATTAAGAGGCTGTACAGCTGTGTCGGTCGTTCTCATGTGCACCTTAGGCATACTATTAATTGATGAATTTGTGTACCACTTCATGGAAATATAGGATTACGTAACCTCTTCCACGAAAGCATTCATGGACTCTGGCGACCTCTACCACGTTAAGCAGCAATTCGTGCTCGGTACATATTAATACGGAGTTCAAGGAAAGAAAAACACTAACGTATTGTAGGCGCGTACAAATCCCTGGCAGGAGCCCCTCTTCCGAGCCCGTCGTCAGAGGACTACAGCTCGATCCTCCAATACCATGCTCGCGCATTAATATCTCTGGGCGAAGCAGACAAAGCCTTATCGATCTTACCAGTTGAGGATGCCTCACTGTCTTTGAAAGCCGTTCGAGCTTTGGCTGGATACACGAAAGGGGACGAGAATGAAACACATCTTGAACAGCTGCGGGACTTGTGTGTTGAGGTGGAGGACGCTGAGGAGAGCGAGCAGCAGATCGTGAAAGTGCTTGCAGCTACAGCATTTGTGCAGGAAGGGGAGATTGAAGAGGCTTTGGAAACATTGGGTGCTGGTACACCGCATGAGAATCTCGAGGCGTACGTTCCTATCCTTATTTCATCAGCTTTTCCAATATTGCTAACTAAATTTGGCGTCGTTGATATTTACAGGACTGCCTTAATTGTCCAGATATACCTCTCAATCAACCGAGTCGATCTCGCCAAAAAAGAATTCGAACGCGCGAAACACTGGGCTGAAGATGACCTTCTCCTCCAACAAATTGAAGCTACTCTCGGCCTCGTTAGCGGCAGAGATTCCTATTCAAACCCCCAATCTTTCTTCGCCGAACAGATGCTCAATCCTTCCCTGTCATCCTCTCATTTACTCACTTCACGCGGTGTAACATACCTCCTCCGCGGCGAACTGATTGAAGCGAACTCGGACTTCGAGGAAGCTTTGAAAGTGGATGCGAATGCTGAAACTTTGGCAGCTGCAGTTGTTGCGGCTGGTCTGACTAAAGGGAAGCAGTCTGAGTCGGACGCCCTGTTCGAGTGAGTTCTACTTCGTCTCGTCTATTCATTGTCTGACTGGCGGCCTGCTAGACGTTTGCAGACAGAGTATCCCGGTCATCCCCTCGTCCTCGATTTGAAAAGCAAGAGCGACGCGTTTGACAGCGCTTTGAGTCAGTTCACTGTTCCTGCACTCGCATAGGTTCCGCTGTAGAGCACGGTCAATAGCTTCATTGTTATATTCGGCCAATAAGTTCATGGATTTGTGCTACTCGAATCGCCAATTTTGTTAGACTTTGACCGAATCTTCGATAAGTTGTTCTTCGGTATGGCTGCTTTCGCAGTCGGCCCATTGTGCCACATACCAGCAGCAAGCATACGCGTGGTTTGAGAACAGCTGCTCACAGCGTGCATCGTCAAGATTTCGGACCACCACGAGTCGAGTTGTTCTGGACCGGCGCTCATTGGAGATGTGTCAGTGAGCAGAGCATTCAACTCTATCGTTCAGCCAGCAGACGTCGCGCATGCCTCTGCCATGCAATTCATTGACTGGCAGTGAAGCTATCCTTGACCTATACCCATCCTAAGTATGCCGTAATGGAGTTGACGGGGAATCACATACCTCTTTGTAGAAATCATCGTCATCCAATACGCGAATACCAGTATGCGCCAAAGCCTTAGTAACCGACATAGTCACTTTATGCGCTTCAATCGAAGCGGCGGCTTTCGTGAACGCGGGCGTATGATTTCCGCCATCTGGTACAGTCGGAATACCTGACAGGGTTTCAGCATAGTCAATAGTCCATGACGTGTCAGCTCAGCTCACCGTAGCCAGGGTGTAAGGCCGGACAGACTCGAGAAAGATATTAGACGAAGTCCAACGGAAGGGTTCGTATGAGAGACTCACAGTAAGTTACATTGCCCTGAATGAAGTATGCAAATTAGCGCTGTGCACCCAGGTCGAATGAACGGGAGAAGAGTACATACAAAGTCAGTTGAGGCTCTAGGTTCTCCAACTGTCCCGATTTCCATGCCTAAACCCTCCCCAGCAGCAGACACGAAGTTTTCGCCTGTCCTCTACTGTCAGTCCTCAAATCATGCGAAATCGGATAGAGATGGAGATGACCTAGGACGGGATTTTGACGCAATTCGTAGTTGACATCGCCTAGTTCAATCTTCAGCTCGCACGCACTTGCTTTAGCAGCAGCTCTTAAAATCAGAATTGTCAGGATATTGTATAATATATGCCGAATAAGACACACTCGAAGCATTTGAGGACTCTTGCTCGTAGCTCCTGGACTTCGTTCCATGTAGGTGCCCGAATGTACCACCTGTACAACTCGGTTAATCATTGCCATTCATCTTTGGTATCGATCGGTCGTACCTCATGCGAGACTTGTCGGGAATGACTAGCGCGCATGTCAACTGAAGGTAAAGCATTGCGGGAACAGCAACCCACTATTAGCCGCCCAATTATCTCCATAGACTACACCATGAACACGATGTGTAGGTTTGATCTGCTGTCTGAGCATTGAGACGCTTGAATACGCAAGGAAAGCTGCATCCAGGGCATTTCGACCTTCCCATGGTGCGGCAGCAGCATGAGCGCTGAAGAAGTATATAAGTGCAGAGATTGTCGGATTGTGGGGAGACCTACGTGTGACCAGTGTATTCTACATTGATCGACGTCAGGGCTAATGTGGTACCCAGAACGGTGGAATTCTTGGGTCCAACAGAAGGATGACACCTATTCAGTGTTATGAGAGACCATTGCGTAGCTTGGAGATATAATGTACTCACATGATACACGCATGCATGCCGTCATACCCTCCCTTTTCAATCAATATTCCTTTACCGTTGCCACCTTCCTCGGCTACATAGAACGACCATCAGCATAGGATGCGATTATGATTGAGGGGACGTACCTGGAGTTCCAAGAAGCACGACTGTCCCCGGTATGTTGTGTTTCTTGAGCGCGACTTTAATCGCAATGGCCGTTCCAACTCCTGCCACAGCGATGAGATTGTGGCCGCATGCATGGCCAATACCGGGAAGAGCTACGGAGCGACCAAAGAATGAGCTATCTAACGAATCCTGATAAACCATAGAAAGCTTACCATCCATCTCTGAGTTGACTCCTATAACTCGACCATGACCTTTGGAATGCGTGAACGATGCCCGCCAAGCCGTCTCCATGCCAAGGTAATGACGAGTGACTTCGAAGCCATGCTTTTCCATGAACGCTGTGAGCGTATCGTGCGCGAATCTGCTGCCGAGTTGAGTGATCTCCTTCTGAACGCAGTGAATGGACTGACTTTTCCTCGAACATGATCTCGGGATGATCTGTGATGCAGTTATATGGGAATCAATCAGTAAAATGAGCGATAAAAAATTGGACATGGCCTCGCACCGTGTATTTTTAGGCTGAGCTCTCTTAGTTCATCGCTCAGCCCATCCACCGCCTTCTTGATCGTGTCCAATACTTCTGGCCTCCAGAGCGTTTGGACGTCATGCTCATACGACGGTGGTCTTCCCATCTTCAAGATCTCTTGACAGCACGGCCGCATGTCAATATGAGCGCAGTCAAACTGCTGTTGGAATGAATCAAACGACTATAAGATAAGATTTCATTAGAGCTAACCTGGTCATCTTCCTGGCTTTGCATCGCGCTTGAACGTGGGGCGTTATAGATAGCAGTCTGCAGGGATAGTTTTGTTGTAGTATTTCGAGATGAACGCGGTTGCGTTGGTGTGGTTGGAGGTTGAGAGCGCTGTGGGACTCCCGGCGGGGTGCCTCGTGGGTCCTCAGGCCTCCGGGAGAACAATATTAGTGACAGAAGCCCACGGGATCAAATTGATCCTTGAACGTGAGCCATCAGCGTCTTTGAGTTCCACAATGATGGATGGAAAAAACACTAAGGAGCCTCCGGTCTAGCATCGTAGCTGGTGGATCAACGAATCGTTTATGGTCGGAGCTGACCGAACTTGAATGGGCCTGTCTTCACCCGCCACGTCGACGTCAACGTGCTTCACGCTCAGGAGCCCTAACAAGACAGCCAACTAGAGTCTACAGCCTTGCGTGGCGTCGGGGTCGTATGGACTGCGTCGTGCCATTCTCTCACTGAAACCCGGAGCATCTCTGAACTGCATCAACCGAACCCAGTCGAAGAAGCTACGTCTTATGGATTCATTGCCATAATGCTTGACTTGGACTCTGCATATGCCTATGCATGAACTCTGCGCGATCGATGAACCTCAAGGTGTTTTAGGCGCAGGCGGGGCCACCGTGCGGAGTGTGGTGTCGCTTTTGGATCTTCGGGCTGCGGGCGGGGTCGACGGTTGGACTTTCGTAGCTGTGAATTTTTGCTTTTGCAAAGTGAGTTGTACAGTTTCGATTTCAGGTTTATGTCCCTGATCTATGTGTCTCCAGTTTTGGACTGGATGGTGTTTTGTAGTCGCGAGACGTCGTTGTTATCGATAATGCTACGAAGAACTACAGCATCTGACACTGGCTGTATGAAAACTCAACAATGGTTCTGCTCCTTGTTCCTAGTAACGCATCACACAGAGCGTTATGCCGAACAAATCCTATCTCTGGCGTGTCTATCAATCATTACTTCGCTCTTTCGACGGGCAGCTCTCTGCAAGCATGGCAGAGCTGTCATATATCATGAAACGGGGTCTTGGACCCCCTTACTTCATTCCCCGAAGATTGCGGCACTGGATCCCATCCTTGTCCCAGGAACCGTGGGATGAAGAATCCGTCTCGATCAAGTCGTGTCTTTCTGCATGTCGGTGGATTAAACGCGCTCCATGCAGAGCATCCATCGCCATCCTTGGAACGTCTTATCAAGCCATTTCATTTCTGGCGTTATAGAAGTGAGGCTCTGAGAGGAAGGGCACATGGTTGGCGCTTTCGAAGGCGCTCATGCTACGAAGGTCGATTCGACTATAAAAAGACCGCTCCTCCCTCGATTGCATCGCGGAATCCCTCCGGCACACCTCACCAATGCTCTCTCAGCGTCACAAGCTACGTCCTGAACGAAGCTCCGCATTCGTCACGGAGGACGTAGAAGATGTCATACAAGTCTTCACTGTACCCAAAGCTCCGTCTTTAACTGCGAGAATCCGAGATCTCGAACCAGTGGCATCCTACTCCTGGATTACCTCAGAGACTCCAACGATCTTAGTTCCTGGTATGTATTACCTCTCTGCCTTCAGTCGATTCGCCTGATGATGATGCTGTAAAGGTGCACCCCCTCTCTGGCTTGATGTCTCCCCTTTCAAAGTCGCAAGAGACACAGGCATCGAAACCGTCGACGAGAACGGTCTCCGCGTCGGATCCGGCAAATCTTCCCTCCTTCCTCTCTTCGCCGCCATCAACGACCTTCACGGTCCCGAATCTGGGACTGATAACACACAGCCCTACGATTTCTCTTCGCTGGACATCGTGGCAGATCGCAACGCCGTGCGAAAGCTACTTCGTTGGGTTCTGGGAGGACACGACGATCTCAGAATCGACATGGAAGTCGCGGGCAAGACGTGTCTCTTTACGCGTCGTGAGCCGGCTGATTATGAGGCGATCGAAAGCTTCCAAGGCTTTGGGCACAACTACGAGAAAGCTGCGACGAAGCTTGTCAATGGGTGCGAGAAGGCAACCGGCCATTATCGGATTATCGAATTCGTAGGCGTACCGTTGCTCTCCTGACCTCATTCACTGACCTCATTGAAGGATCTCAACGGTCTGAAGATTCTTTTGAGATTCAAACTTGACGCGCATATCTCTGAGCCTCCTCCGGCCCCGAAATCAGATTCGGACGATTCGGACGACGAGTCTGACGACGAACTCCTCGCTGCGCTTGCCCAGCTCAAGATAGCAAAGAACGACAAACCCCGCGTGCCATTTAATTCCGGTATCAAGATCATCCGATCCCCATCGCGAACGCTCGCCCCTCAATCATCCACGCTCGAGATCAAGACACGCAGTGCCAAACGCGAAATCGACTGGTTCGAGACGCACACCCAGCTCTACATATCCCGAACTGCGCATTTCTATCTCGCACGCTATATCAGAGCAGGCGACTTCTCTGCGATTCCAGTTGATAAGCGGGATCTAGATTGGAGACAGATGGAGATGGGATCGAGCGGGAGGGCGCTGGTGCAGGCGATGGGCAAACTTAAGCAGAGTCTAGATGAGATTTTGAAGGCTGCGAGAGAGGCGGATGCAAAGGTGGAAGCGCAGGATCGCAACAGGCGAGGGATGTGTCTTATCTCTACTGGAGGACAGTTGAAGTTGTGTTGGAGAAAGGCTGGTACTGGGAAAGCTATCGGCGAGGAGATTAGAAACTTGTTTGTTTAATCGTTTATTTTGCTCTACGGGAAGTTCCCTCAAATGTATAGCAACACTGTCAGAGACTGTATAGACAATTGAGCGGTCGAGTTCCATTGCTGTCGTCCACCCTCATATTCTGCCCGCCAAATCAAATCAAATATATAGAGCGGACGGCATGGTCTGTAATGACTCTGGCAACAAACAGGAGTTACACGAAGCCGCGTAGAGCGTAGAGAGAGGGCGAGCACAGGAGGGTGACGATGTGACCCGGGGGGCCTTGGATATGAGCAGCCCTCGCTAGTGATAGAGCCTGGGCATATGCAAGCTCATGAGGAGGTGACCGCGGTTATAGTAGAGGGCAGTAGGCCGATAACTACTGTATGCAGTGGTTAGCGAACTTGAATGAATCGGGGCGACGGCGACGGCGCGACGATACACACTTGGTGGTCGTGATATATCGAGTGAAGCAGGCGGATCGAATTTTAAACGTCCACCTGACGAGATGATATCACGAATATTGGTTCTCGTGATATGAAGGGGCGGTACGCTAACGCGAAACGCCCCTCCCTCGACCTCGATAGACTGACCTCGAAATGTGTTCCTTCCCGATGCTATACACAATCGGTCCCTCGGCTATCCACAACGCTATCCGCATTGCTAGGGCTTTCTCACTGCCAAGCCAGAGTGACCAACTGCGCCATCTGCCCTCCCCGGAGGCTTCCTCCAAATACCCTGCCTTACCAAAATACTAAAGCGCACTTCCCAACCCTGCTGGGGAACGGCCCCTCAGCCATCCACAACACTAACCGTGTTGCTGGAGAGAGAATACCGAACGCGCACGACCCACGTAGAATTTTCGTTACGTGGAATTGCTGATGCTACCAGACTTTTTGCGAGGAAGTGGCTATGAACAAGAGACTGATCTCGGGCATCAGCTGTAGTATTGCTTGCGGTGGTGGTGGTAGAGGGAAGAGAATGAAGAGACGGTTTCTGGGTTCCGAAAATTATTTGTAGGCAGACTTGCGGTTTCCGGAGCTGGGGTTGAAACCTCTGAACGCGATTATTCTTGGATGCATTTCTAGGCAACAGCGAAGGGGTCTGGATGCAGCAGGAATTAAGCAGAGCGTGCTCAAAGTGAAAGGCAGCGTCGATGAGGAGGAATAGCACATAAGCGCCGTCGGAGCTTGAAATCACGGTCGCCAGGGCGGCTCGACCACCGATACTTCCGCTTCACTGGCGACTGGTGAGAGAATTGGGTACAACGAGAATTTCTGACAAATTCGTACCGTACTATGTAACGAAACAGAGATAATAAAAATAAGAGTCGAAAAAAGAAGACATGACCCTCCAAGAAGGAAAAATGACCAGGCAGGCACACAATTGTATAACAAGAAATACGGTATATGGTCAGAGAGCTCGTCAGAGTTGGCTCCCAAGCTACAATTCCAACTCCGAGAGACATGCCTCCTCGATCTCTGCATTCCGCTCTTTGCGCAGATCAAGCATCGCTTGAAACCGTTCGGTGTAGAGCTCCTCGTCCTCTATGGAGATACGCAGTTCCTTCAAAGCGGGGCAGACATCTGTTCGCTCGAGCTCCTCGATGAACGGGTCCAAAGGTTCCGTTCCCCAGAGAGACATCTCAACGACGGAGGAGCTGTTAGAGAGAAGTGTCTGCCACATCTGCTGAGTAAAAATGTTGTTCTCATTGTCCATTCCCGTTCGCACTGGCTCATCATTCTCGTCAAATTCAGGGGTCGGATCAGACCCCCAAACCTGTAACACCTCAGGTCTCATGGCGAAGAAGTCGAATGCGCAATGGAGGAGCAGGTGTCTCACTTCGTCCCTCTGCTTTCTGTGTAAATGATTGACACGTTCCACCAGTTGGATGGGGGAGAAGACACCTGGAGTAAAGGGTACAGCGAGGCTGACCATACCGCTGTGCATTTCGATCTGCAGATCACTAGCTCCTGCAGCCAGTGCCTTAACGCTCTCGGGTAAAGACGAATAAATGGAGATCATATTCCCGTCGGGCGCCACCAACGGTCTGCTGCTGATATTGATCGCTCGAATGACGGGAAATTCAAAAGCCGCGAAAAGGCGTATGACTGAGTCCGCATTCAGCCTCTTGAGAGCAAGGTTACGACAATGCTCGAGCTTCACGGGCTTCCCTCCGGATTGCAGATGGCGAACGATGTCATTGAAACGGATGTTTTCGAGAGTCAAGTCTTCGAGTAGTGGTGCGTTTGAGATCGCGGAGATAGCATCGGTTGTACTTTCGGTCAGTCCCACCGACAAGTAAAGAGATCTAAGGCAAGCCAAGAGCGGGGACGTGAGACGTTTGCAGGAGAATCCATCAAGACGTAGCATGCGGAGTTTCGGGAAATGATCTGAAAATAGGTTCCGCGATGATAAGAGACGGCGGTCTGAGGTGTTTTGTACAAGGATGAAGCGTTTGAGCTCCGGAGCACGAAGGGTATCGATGCCATACCATAACTCAGTGACAGGGAATCCGAATGAGTCTATGACGATGCTCAGACTCTCGATCCTGAACATTTCTGCAGTAAGAAATTGGATATGAGGGCTTATTCTGGCGTCAACTTCAGTCGTGTCGTCCGAGGCGAAAAGCGAATCTTGGGCCGACGAATTGAACCGTATGCAGAGCAAGCTGCTTTTGGACCGAGTCGCAAATGCGTGTACTGCGGCAGAATTCCATGCAAGATCGACGTGACTCCATAAACATGCAGAGTCCAGGCACACCTGGCGCCAGCGGGAGAAGCTGATCGCATGTTAGTCAACAAACCAGGGGTTGAAGACAGGAGAAGGGTACGCACATGTGAGATATGATGATGATCTTCTTCAATGGTAGTGAGGCAGTTTCGCGCTCATTCCATTCTTCGTGTATATCCACCACCCCTTCTCTCGCCCCTTCCGTATAATGCAGAGCTATTTTGCAAAGAAGCTCAACAGGTAATCGACCCAAGGGAGTTCCGCTGTTCAAAGAACGGCTGATGCTGGCAGAGGCGTCGGTGATGGACTTGTTGACGCGTTGCTGGACATCACGCAGAGAGGCCAGGATTTTCTTAGCTTCGTGATCCATCGATGCGTTCCCGTTTGGCTGTATCAAGGCCCGTGATCTTTCTCCAGTTCAGCGAGATAATGGACATAGAAAAGAAACGTACGTCTCATCCACTTCTTGTATCAACGCGTTCGCGATGCCTGCTACGTCCCCTGACCCGGAGTCCTGTGCTGAATCGTGGCTGGCTGAGTGCTATACCTCCTAAAGTCAGAAATTTATCGCGCGTTTATTTCTCACAAACAGCCTACCATTAATCCAGATGTTGAGTGTTCTTCGTAGAGCACCGAACGCGTCCGAGTCGCGTTGGGAAACAATAGAGCCTGGGCCCAGTAATGGTCGGAGAGCAGGAGCGGGCGCCAAATTACTACTGAGAACTGCTTTGTGGGTCGTGATGCGCAGTGTACGGAACAGTTGCGAGTGTATTGGCTTCGTTCAAGCAGCTCAGGACCTCACTGGTCGACTGAAGTACGCGGTACAGGACAAAGTGCACGCGATTAGGTAAAGTTTCGGCTAACTCGGTCGATCCGGTATGAAACCGTCTAGACTCAGCACAGAATATAATTTTGTCCTGACACTCGCTTGCACCCGTTGCCTCTTCTGAGACCGCCCATCGAATCACCTCAGATTCTGCTAATCTCGACATCATTACGATTCCAATAGATAAGGTGTGGAACTAGGATGTATGTAGATGGAGATGGCATCGTCTGCAGCATCGTTTGTGAGATTCACTCGACCAACTGTCTCAACCTCAGATATCCTGCGCAGCAGCATCGTAAGCATTCGCCTGGTAAGACAGACAAAACCGATACACACTGGCAATTATCACCAACGTGAGGGAAGGCCCAGTACGAGATGAGGGGACGGTGTGGCACCTTGTTCCTTGAGACAAAACGGAGTTGGGACTCGGAGACCGTTCTCGAGGTTTGATATTGCAAGGGGATGCAGTCTTCAAGACCTGAAGTTGGGAGGCACGACGTCGAAGAGCGCTGAGCGAAGCACTGAGTGATTGCGCACATCGTGCTGCTGGTCAAAGGATCATCGACACGTCGCTGGAGGTAGCATTGACATGTCTGCAAGATTGATGGTGCTCGCGTCTCGCTAAGTGTCAAAATATTCGCAGAGCTCTTTACGAACTTCGGACGATCCATCGATCCTCTAAGCGATCGAGTTTAGGCGGTTAGGATGGTCCTTGAGTCGGATAAAACTCCAACAGAAAAGAGCATTGGCGCGGTCGAGGGGAGAGAGTACGAGCAAATGACGCTTTGCCAGGTTCCCAGGTTCCCATTGACAATAGGGAGGAACTTAGATGACGGATGAGCTTGTGGGGGCTGTGAGCCTTCGGATTTTAGGCAGGAATGTCGCGATGTCGTGATACACGTGTATTTGGTACACAGGACGAATGGCATGGCGCAGCTGCGCTGGATAATTCACACGACGCCGCGTAGAGCGCCGAGTGTAGAGAACGGACGACTCCGAGTCCGCCGAGTGTCACAGTACGACGGGTTTGGTCTCACTAGCACAGGATCCAAGGGCGAGGGCTTGGATATGAGCAGCTCTCGCTTCATGAGAATGATAGATCCCGGATGTAAACGAGCTCATGAGGAGGAGGGCGCCGTTGGTATACGGCAATAGCCTGAGGATAACTACGGTATGCAGTGGTTAGCGAACTTGAATGAACAGGGGATGGCACAGTGATACTCACTTGGTATAGATATGGGGATTGAGAAAGGCAGACGGATCGAATTTTAAACGTCCACGGGACGAGACGATATCACGAATGTTGGTTCTCGTGATATCGCGTATCTCAAAGAGTGGCGCGCTGGAGTACATCAATCAGAATTCACGACGCCAAAATAACAGGTAAACAGACACTCACCAAACGCCAGCCTGAGATCTAGACGCTCCCTCGTCGACATCGATAGACTGACCTCGACATGTGTCCCTTCCCGATGCTATACACAATCAGCCCCTCGGCTATCCACAACGCTATCCGCATTGCTAGGGCTTTCTCACTGCCAAGCCAGAGTGACCAACTGCGCCATCTACCCTCCCCGGAGGCTTCCTCCAAATACCCTGCCTTACCATCAAAGTACTAAAGCGCACTTCCCAACCCTGCTGGGGAACGGCCCCTCAGCCATCCACAACACTAACCGTGTTGCTGGAGAGAGAATACCGAACGCGCACGACCCACGTAGAAATTCGTTACGTGGAATTGCTGATGCTACCAGACTTTTTGCGAGGAAGTGGCTATGAGCAGGAGCTGATCTCGGGCATCAGCTATAGTATTGCTTGCGGTGGTGGTGGTAGAGGGAAGAGAATGGAGAGACGATTTCTGGGTTCCGAAAATCATTTGTAGGTAGCTGTGCGGATTTCGGAGCTGGAGTTGAAACCTTTGAGCGTAATAATTCCTGTATACGTTTCCGAGCAACAGTGAAGGGGTTTGAATGCAGCCGGAATTGAGCAGAGCGTGCTCAAAGTGACTGGCAGCGTCGATGAGGAGGGGGTAGCAGATAAGCGCCAGCGGAGCTTGAACTCATCGTTACCACGGACACGCTCTTATCGGCCTAGCTACCGAGACCGCCTCCGTTTCCACTTTGCGCTCAGCTTGAACACTGTCAATTCATGCCTCTTCACCGTTCTCTGTTTTAGAATATTCCAGCCATATTCTTACTCTTCAAATCACGCCTCAAAATCTGCCAGAATCTTCTACAAAGAATATTCAAGTAATATGGCAACCGTCTCAGCATTCTCATCCCGTTTCGCAACTGCGGCTGCCACCCAGCATCAGCCTCTTCCTCGCAGCTGCTAGCAGCATCAGAGATCTTCCATACGGTATCCCAAGGGGTTTGTGCGCGGTCAGCCCCTGTAATTTAACTCAGCAGCACGGCGGTGTTGTCGTTGGGCACATGTCGAAGTCGATCACCAGCAAAGTGTGGAAGATACGCTATCGTTCATGTCCGCAGGTAACAGTCTTGACGGTCGTCGTGGTCGGATTCAAAGCCCTAGGTGAATTTGGTTCTCTGTGTTTCGTCGCCGTATTGACTGATAGGCATCAGTGTGCTCTCGCGATTTCATATTCTTCTGCTTCGTGCCGCCGGTGATTAAACCTCCATGTCTCGTTCTATTCACTTCTTATCTCTCTCCTGCTATCCCTTTCCTCCAGCTGAGTACCTTTCCTTTGTTGTCGTCGATTGATTCGATGTACTGAAACGCCTTTGGCAGGTTCTGTCTAGCCCAGAGTCAAGTACGCTACTTCCAGTTGTGAGTCCATTGATCTGGATCCTCTTGTCAAATCACGCAGATTGAAAACCTGGGGTCTGCTAACTGCTCTCACAGGACACGTACAGTGGCCTCGACATTGTTATCAGTGGTCATAGTCGACGTATAGTCCGAATAAAGTTTGACTTTGTTAATGAGCACGTACAACATAAAATCCAAAGCTTTTTGTCATGCATAAGCCAATGAAATAACACACCAAGCAATGACTAGACACTTCCACTCATCGGTGTCGAGGCCTCGATGGTCGCGTCTCATTCATACTTGAGTTGGCCGTGGTGATACACATTGGGAGCTGACGTCAATGACGACCAGCGGATGCTCGTTTCTCTACGCTGACTCGGAGGATAAGCGCGATGTATATTCATCGCGACAGCAAGATGGCATGTCAATATATATATAGCATTCTAATGTAGCTTTTAGGTCCTGATAAATAAATCTACTCGATCCTCAACAGCCTATCCACTGAAATAGCTATCCAGACGAAAGAACAACCCAAGCACAGCTTCCCATTGACATTGAAGGAGGTCCCGGCCCATCCACAACGGTATCCCCGTTGTTGAGTATTCCGTAACCAGAGATGCTCGTTCCATCAATGGGGGAGGCTCATCAGTTGGATCGACCAGAGCACGGTGAAAGGCAAGAGAGGGATGAGAGCGGAGACAATAAAGGGGTCGACGGCGAAGCGCCAGTAAAGAAGAAGAAAAAGAAAGGTGTTCGTGCTCCTTCAGAGCCGACACCGGTACCCTTCGACATTCGAAAATAAGTGAACATCGAGGACAACGCACCAGCCACCACACGAACCACCCGAACACAAGATTCGCTTCATCTGAGGAGTGTCCGGCCCAGCCGCAACAGTATCCCTGTTGTTGGGCGCCGGGCAGCTCCGCCAGCGAGTGGGGAAGAGGTTCATCAGCAGTTGAGCGGCAGCGGTAGGTCGTAAGAGAGAATAAAGAAGCGTAGGAGTCCGAAGAGAGAGAATAACAGACTTAAAAAGAGGATGCAAGGGCAAGTCCACGCCGTCAAAGTCGACATGGTGGAATCTCGAATCTCGAATGCGTACCCAACACCGTCCCAACGACCCGAACACAGAAATTCCCTTCGTGATAACCCAGCTCAACCACAACAGTAACCCTGTTGCTGACAGTTCCACGAACATACCAAGAGATCTGCCGGCCTGTTACAGCGAGCCGAAGGGAACAGGTTCCTCAGTGTTGAAGATGGTGGTGGATAGCGGAAGAGATTGAAGAGACGTCTGAGTCTGAATAGTTGAGAAAGCACTGTTGCGGAGTTGAAGGCGTGACTTGAATTTCTGGCTCTTAGATACAAGTACTGTTCTTGGAATTACTGGATTTTATGCTGGAATAAAATGAAGAGGGCAGCGACGTCGACGAGCGGTTCGGATGCAAATCCTGAAGACAGCCGGAAGCCGACTAATGGCGTTGCCCTGGACACCCGGGGTTCAAACTCCGACCCGGCTTCTGTCACCCAAGGTGCTCAGGCCCAGGTTCGGTCGACAAAGATGGTTCACGCATTCACCATGACCTCACTGTTGAATTCTCATGATATTCTCCGAGGGTTAAGACAGCCAGATTGATATATTCGAAGCCTGCTCGGATCACCGGCAACGATGCATCGTTACTGCTTTACGCTCGAGTTGACGGCTACCGACCGGACGGCGACCCCAGTGTTCCCGCCATCCTGCCTTTCTACGAAGGTCATTACGAAAATCTGCCTAAGAGACGTCAGACATCAGATTCTGAGAGTGAGCAATCGAAAACTCACTACGAATCAGGACCGGTGATCAGAACAATCTCATTCTTCGCGCCCTGACTTTTCCTTCGTTCAAGCATCATGTCGAATGCGTCTCGATCTTCATCTGAACCGATTTTCCGCAATTCCTTTAGAGCAGAACCGAGCAATCGTGGATCCTCTAGTGCCTCGCATAATGGAGCGAACGAAAATTGGCTCTCGAGTTCGAGCACTTCTAGGAACGGCGCATGGGAGAGTATCGCGCGCCATAGGTCTTTAGTGGGAATCGCTTGTCCGATAAATCCAGTGGATAATCCAGCTACTTTGAGTGATATGGGACTCAAGTTTAGCACTGTGAAAGGCGCAGTGCAAGACTCTGCCAGGCAAGAGTGGCCGAATTGCGCACCCGATAGGTCAGGAATATTGTGGCACACCATAAGGTTAGGAGCGCTGTCTGATCCGACGTGTGTCCTGAGATAACACGGGGAAAATGTCATCGTCATAGTATCGTTTGTGTGACACAACTGCCTCATGGAGTGTGGAAGGCATGTATAGAGTTCGGTAATGGCATCTGGGCTGGCATCCCAGGGCATACAGATGTTGAGGGCGAGGACGCTCAATGAGGGAAATGAAATAGACGAGAATAGGAATGCTGTAGTAGTTGCGGAGAGACCTGTTGCTTTGAGTTGGGCACAACGATTGAGCGGTACTGCTCGGCCGAGGAAGGGAGTCAAAGGCCTGGCAGTGTTAGAGTAAGATTCTGGAACGGCTATTTGTAGGGCTTCCAGGTTCGGCGTAGCAGAGAGTATGGAGGTAAGGCGTTTAAAGCCTGCCGTAGTTTCAAATTCTGCGAGTGTGATTGTGAGGCGAACGAGACTGTGGAACGATGTCTCCTGAATATCTGAGAACTTGAATCCTTCTACCAACAATTCTCGTAATCGGGGGGCGTCGCGGAAAAAGGGATTGTAGATTGCAACCTCTCCACTCCGGGGTGGAAAGCGGAGTACAATTTTTTCCAATTTCGGAGCTCTCAAGTGTTCAACTGCTCTCCAGAATTCTGGAAATATTCTCCGGGGTTCAGTCGTCTTTACTCGAATCTCGAGACTCTTGACGCGATGCATATTTTGAGATAGGAATTGAGTCCAGAAAGCGATCTGTGTACTCCAGAATGTCAGAGAATCGGTTATCAGCGGTTGGAATACGCGTTGATAGTCCTGGAGTATGTTCAAGTTCAAGAACAACGGACTTTGCTGCGCACGAGTAGCGAATACTGCAACAGCGGTCGAGGGCCAAAGAAGGTCGATTGCATTCCAGAGAGTCGTGGCATTGAGACAAACGTAGCGCCACGTAGATGAACTGATAAGTGATCATGAGCCACAATGATCTTCTTCGACAAATGCGATGACTTACATGTGTGTCATGCGGTTTGTCATTCTCAATCGATCAAATGACTGTGTCTGATCAGCCAGTTCCCAAGAGTTATTGGCCTCGAATTTGGACTGAAGTAGGTCGCGAGGATCTTCCAGGGTCATCAGGATGATTTGCAGGATGAGTTCGTGAGGGAGGCGTAAAAGAGGTGAATTCTGTTTGATCGAGCGCAGTGAGATGATGCGCGGGTCTTGGGGCAGGGAGGCGGTTTGACTACAAAAGGCGAGACAGACTCAGAGATTGAGAGTGTGAACTGTGAGAGCACTCACGTTCTGTCATCGTTAGCTTCATCTGCACAATCCTGTCTATCCATGTCTCCAGGTTTGTGTAGGTTCTGAACTAAGCCTCCACTTTCGAGACTCGGCCAACTCATATTGCCCTGGAATGCACAGTGATCAGACTATGCCTGTCGATGCATGTTGACACGCTCTGCGAACCTGTCGTTGACTGGCAAAACGGCGGAAGGGGTGGGAGCAGAATGTAATTCCAGGACAATAGTGATCACAAGCCGGTTGCACCGTTGGTAATGGTCCCGTCCCTGCTAACTCCTTCAGACAGCGCTCTATGCAGTTTCCAAGAGAAAATTGAAGGAAATACTGACCAGAGTATTTGGAGAGTAGCTGGGCGACGGAGTTTGAAAGACCAACCTGAACTTGACCGTGGCGAGACGTTCAACGCACTGGAAGCTGGTTCATCCTCAGATATGGTCAAGAAAGACGTAGCTTTGTCTTCATCTATTCTCGCAAAGGGCTCATACCGGTTACGCCACGTTCAAGGTTGACGATCCGTCCCCAACAACCCCTGTCGCCTCATCCGTCTGGAAAGAGGAACATGAATGTACGTCCAGCCAGACGCGTCCGCCACAGCGTAGTTATCCTGCTCCTTTCCTCCTTATTGCTAGGTTTCTTCTTCTTCGCATGACACCTGTTCAGCCAAAGGTCAACTTCTGTCTCCTCCGTGATGGTCAACCTGGGATCTCGAAGCTGAATTTCCCCACGTCTCCTCTCGTTTATACTGAAGTCACCCTGGTTCAATTTGATCGAGTACAACGCTCTTCGGACTTATTATCGCCTTCGGCACACTTTCTTGCTTATCTGCCTCGGCGGCTTCCATAATCAACGGATTGCACTCGGGAACGCCATGGGCATCTCGGACCTCCTAAATCGCACCATGATCGTTCCTCCCATCTTTGCTTCGCGACAAAGACCATCAACCACTTTAAATTTGATACTCTGCAGAGAATTCTTGATGCTTCCGATGCCTTCTTCCTTCGAGATACCTCGCTTTACGAATTCGCCTTCATCGATGCCGATACTGTGCCGAACCGCACAAAAAATATATCAACACGATTTCCCTCGAAGATCTCGACGACCTGCTCAGATCGGTAGCGTCTTCGGTACTCCCAGATACTGCGCAAAATCCTAATCCAGGCGCTCGATGAAAGTTGTTCGTGATCAATGGACCTCGACCTTCGAGAAGCTCTTAGATTGGGGCGGCTCATTCCTGCTGCCATTGACGGCCTAGAACTGCGTCTCCTTGAGGATCACTTGTACCGAAACCGGCGAACTCGGCGAAACCTCTTCATCTACCTACGCTCGCATCCCTGCATCATTTTCACATTGCCGAGCACCTCTTCATCATCCGTCGTTCGAGATCATCAATACTCCACCATCTTCTCCACCGATGCTCTCTCCCTCCCAACAATCATACAGTCATCCACCGATTCCTCCTCAGCTTACCATACGTGTTCTCTTTATCTGATTCTGAAACTCCATTCCATATCGTCAACGCAGATGATGGGAAGGACTTGAACCATTATCTGATGGGATTCCTTGACGCAATGGTGGCGAGTCTCGGCGCTCGAGTGTCAGTGGTTGGGACGAAGAACGTACTTTCAGTGTATATTCAGGACGGTCTCTGGCGGAAATAATATAACGGGTGGCCTATTTACATCTCGACGACGACGGATCTACGACTCTCAACCTCCGACGGTCAATGGTAGGAAGCTATGCCAAATGTCGAAGTCCACGAGTCTTCGACGGTGACCCGCCAGCGTACCAGTCGTTTTCTCTTTAAGCTACATGTGTCGGATTTTCCCTGTACCATATGTACTTTATTGTAAAACGATCCTTGAGCAAGTTGCCAGCCTCTTAATGAACGCTAGAGACGATTTTCTGTTTGAATTATAATCATGAAGAAAGCTGCATGCATTTATTTTTAGCCTTCGATGTCGGAGTTTAGATACTGGGGTACTCTGCTGACGTAAGAGGTTTACTCTTCTTCTGCCACTGTTCGCCAGTTGCACGATTTGCAGACGGAAAAAAATCTGCCAAAATTTTCATTGCTCTCTCTCAACCTGAACGGGATCCTTGCTGCGTCACCGGCCCTCACAAACGTTTTCAGCCTCAAACGACTTGAGCTCGTCGTCAGGCGAACCAATGTCCTCAGATGATGCGAGCGACCACGAAATAGGAGAGGCCACCCTACAAGAATTGGCAGATGCTCTGGATGACATGAAAAAAGAAGAAAGGTACGTGCACTTGGTGGGAAAAAATTATCCTCGAAAGCGTGTTGAAAAATAGTCCTAGCCTGCAGCCACTCGATTCCTCTGACGCGCCGCCGCCCGTTGATACAGCTTCAAACAACGAGCTCATCGACAGCACCTTCTCAGCGGCAGAGAATGTTGAGCAACGAATCCAAGAAACCCATCTCGAATCCCAGTTTAGTCTCTTGCGTATTCAAAATGGGAGGTCGAATCTCCAACTTCTGCCACCGGAAACTCTGGTCGAGATCGCCTTAGCTTATATAGCTGAAGTATTGGGATGTTGTGCCGGTTATGACTGCACTGGCCATGAAGGAGGCTGGATAGAGCATTCTCGTGCTCGACTTTGCGAGATTTTGATACTCTCCCAAATGTTTGTTTCCTCGATTTTTGGAGTGATATCCGCTGTGATGCTGAAACCTGTTTCCTCAGATTCTCTTGCTTGCGCGATATCTATCTGGGTACTCCTCTGCTGTGGAGTTATATCGAGCTCAGTTGGAATCCCGCCATCATCGAGGTATTCTCGGAGCGATCGCGATCGCTGCCTCTCTCCTTAGCGTTGAAGGCCAAGGAGTCTCACAACTGTTCCCACTATTCGGCCAATGAATTTGCCTCCTTGGTCGACTTTAACATCTCGTTTCTGAAGAGCAACATACAGAGGATCGAGAATCTACAAATAGTCGTTTTCACAGGCGGCATCGATGTCGTGAAACTTTGGGCGGGATTCAAGGACATGCCAGCGCCCAAGCTGAAGAAGTTCACCTTCGATGTCGCTTTGAATTTGCCTTCTCGGGCTCGCAGATTTCTACCTCTGCAGAACTTGTTCTCCGATCGCGCTCCGAACCTTTCGAAGCTGAAGGTCTGCCTCGCCAATTGCAAAGAATTTCAACCGAAATCATGCACCGCTCTGGTATCGCTCGCATTGACCATCAAAGCGAAGAGCGCCATCCTGAATATTTGGGACGTCTTATCCCAGACACCTTTGCTCAAGGAATTGACACTCGAGGGTGACGGCCGGAAACATCGGCTTGACGGCAAGCCTCGCCCGGATCGGGTCCTGAAACTCAGTTCTTGTCAGGTCCTGAGGTTGGGCTTCTACCCTGACGTGACTGCGTACCTTCTTTCTGTATTGGAATTTCCCGCACTCACAGAGCTGATGATTTCGAGCGAGGCATACGTAGCGGACGACGGTGCCATCGTCTCAATTTTCTCGCCGAGTCATTTGCCCCCGATCATCAAGAGCCTGGTCTCTTCAACCTCCGAGTTGGATTTGGAGATTTATGATAACATGATCGGATTTATCGTACCCTTTCGAGCCATCTCACACATCCCTGACAAATGTCCTCAACCTTTCACTGCTATCCGTGAGACGGTATACGATGTTCCGTATGTGCGAACGGAGGAATGCAAACTTGCATTCATTGATTGCGTCTTTCACGCTCTCAAGATGAAACCGGAGATACTCTATCTGGATGGCTGGAATCCAGATGACGAGTGGAAATCGTATGAGGACGACGATGTGGAAGTTACTCAAGCTAAAGAAAATCTGGACGTCCAGGAGAAAAAGCCGAAACGTGTTGCTACTTTCACAGAAGCTGTCTGGAACGCCATCCTTTCCGGATGCCCATCCGTCACTAAGATGGATTTGCAGAGGACGCTGCCTTTATGGCCGTTCATTGACGACCTTGATCAACCCACGATCAAGTGTCCGTCACTGAAACAGCTCAACATCAGCATCCATCCGGATGATTTCGACCATCGATCCTTTGATAGGATGCTAGAAAACCGCAAAGCCCGAGACGCAGGGATCGACGAAGTCGAATTGGATATAGATGTCTTCGACTACTGACCGGCGTGCAAAGATTGGCAGATTCTGACATGATGAGGGTGTCAGATGAGGGACCGGGGCAAGCGTGGTACCGGTGGGGTGGCATGCGGTTACGTAACGGATTTACTAAGTTTGCCCGAGTTAGCCGAATCTAAGCTCATCCGCGTATTCCATTGTCATTTTGTCCTGAGGTGTTACAGTCATGCCGATATATTCTTGATCTATTCCTGATATTGTGTATCAAGCTGCACAAACTGCTATTTGCTGTAACAATCAAACAACCAGCAATTTAAAATCGTAAGGCTTCTCGCTTCGGGCCTCGAAATACCAGCCTCTCTTCCTTACGAACGTCATGGATTTAGGCCCGACAAGGAACGTTTAAGGAGCGACCACAGTCTTTGATTATAATAAGCTACACGCGAGATTATTTCAGCCCCTCTCAATGTTCAATCTGCGCTTGAGCCCCCATTGTAATCCTCTATTTATGACGTTCGACACCTAGGAGACAGTCTCACCATTCTCTCGATAGAATACAACAGCACAGAAGTGTTGTGAATGATGTAAACGGAATAACTCGGTTTGTTAGTACAAATTGGCGTCGAGATACAGGATGAATTGCATCAAACAGTCGGGAGCTGAGCCATCAAGAGCTCACTCCGAGTAGCGAACAGCGCGATCTTATTCAACCCTCGCGCTCTCCGCCGTTCAACCATCATGTCGAATGTTTCAAGCTTCTCATACGCCGGTATCCCTATCAATGAATGCAACGAATCACAAAACATTCGCGGATCATCGAGTGCGTCAAGCCAGGTTGCGCACGAGAACACGCCCCTGACATCGAGTACTCTCAGGGACGAGGCATGAGAGAGTATGGCGCACCATACATCTTTGGTCAAGAGTTCGTCACGAGTAATTGGCATGTGGAAGAATGCCGTATTGAAGGAGAGCAAAGCAGGATGTAGGTTGAAGATTCGGAAGGATGCTGTGCATAGTTCTTTGACACACGCATGCTGGTCTTCCAGTCTCGGCAGGTTCGGAATATTGTGGCATATCCTGAGCCCACAGGTGTCTCCGGAGCTGGCTTCTATGATGAGAAAATGGGTGCGAAAGCTCATTTTCATAGTCTCGTGCATAGAACAAGACTGCTTCACTGATTGCGGAATGTACGAATAGAGCTTGGTGATGGCATCTGGACCAGTGTGCCAGGGAATATCGATGTCGAGCGTGAGAATCCGCAATGAAGGAAATGATATCGATGAGAATATGAATGCCATGCATGCCATATCCAAGGAAAAGCCTTCCAAGGACAGCTCGATACATTTGAGGAGCGAGACTGTCGGTTTGTCGGGAGGACCCATCGGTGTCCAATTCGGAAGCTGGAGAACATCTACCCTGAGGCTCTCCAAGTTCGGCGTGCAAGAGAGTGCAGTAGTAAGTAGCCTAAAATGTGCCACAAATTCAGATCCGTCGACTTGTATAGAAAGTCGTACGAGGGTGTGGAATGAACCTATGTCAAATTCTTGGAAAATGAACCCATCTAATAGGATATCTTCTAATCGAGGAGCATCTTGCGAGAAGAGATTGCTGACCCTCACGCAACTCATGTAGGGCGCGACACGGATCGAGAACTTCTCTAGCATCGGAGCCTTCAATGGCCGAATGCTGTCCCAGAAGTCATGGAAGTTATCTTCAAGGTCATCTATGATCATTGTTATCTCAAGGCTTTTGACTCGATGCATATTCTGAGTGATGAAGTCCGTCCAGAAAGCGATTTGCCCATTCCAGAATGTCGAAGAATCCAGAGTCATGAGGTGTGTTGCGCTTTCGTAGTCGAGGACTGGGCTCAAAATAAGGCGCAGTGGAGTATATCGCACTCGAGAAGTGAATAATTCAATCGCATTGGAGGGCCAAAGAAGGTCGATTGTATTCCAGAGAGTGGTCGCCTGAACACAGACATGACGCCACAAAGAACAGCTATCTCCTCATTAGAATCGTGAACGATATCCTGCTAGACCTGAAGGATGACTTACACATGCGCCATGCGAGTTGTTACTTGCAATTGACGATATGAGACTCTCTCACAATGTATCTCTGGGGGATTCTCCCCACCTCCGGACTGCCTCTCCATTGACACTTCGTCCACGGCTATCAAGACGATGTAGAGAATGAGCTCGCCAGGAAGGCAAAAAATGGGCGAATTCTGTTTGATCGATCGCGTGCTCGTGTAGATCACGTCGGACGATACCACAGCGGTACAACTTCAGTGAGTAAATCGATCAGCGACGAAGAAAATACGACAATCACTATGGACTCACTTTCTGTTATCATTCTCTTCTTTCAAGTCTGTAGAATTCTGTCTAACGATATCTGCTGGCTCGTCCATTTTTTCACCCAAGCCTCCAAGCTCAGACGTTGGGCGAGACATCTCGTCCTAGTGTGCAGTGAGATAGAGTCACAACCGGCGCGTCTTGACACGGTTTGTGGACACTTCGCTCGCGCTCAAAGGCGCTTTTGACTGTGAAGAGCTTTGAGCAAATTGTTACAGTGTTAAAGAGCCGATCAATGCGATACATTACCTGCTGAGCTCTGCACGATTCCTTTCTTGACACTGATTCTCAAAATCGCGGAGCAGAAGAAATAAATTGTGGAAGCAATGTATAACGCAGAGTAAATGACTGAAATAATCGCCAGCTGAGCGGGCGAGAGACTCTCGGAAGCGGCTCGGCGACTGAGTTTGAACCGGCGTCCAAGGGTAACCGCTTCGAATTCATGGCGCTTTTGGAAAACTTCAGAAAGTCGCGAATTTTGGTGCGTCAAGCAATATATTAAAAGCCGAATGACGATAACTAATACCAAAAGGAATGGAGAAGAGGCCTAAAAGTGAAAGGAGCGGATCCACACAATTACGCTGACCAGTGACCCTTGCTAGCGTAGGATGTACTGCTCCTGGCAACCCATCAAAGGCTTTCACAGACATTGGGAGTAGTCTAGGTAATCGAGTTAGTGAGAGAACTAGAGCAAGGATTGACAAGGACTGACAAGGGTTGGAAGCCTTGCAGGTATATCCTCCGGAGCAGCTGGTCGGGCCAGTCCAGCCAATACCACCACACTGTCCCCAATGAGTCTGTTGAGCACCAGTTGAAGTGGTCGTGGTGCTCGTGGTCGTCGATGACGTAGTCGTGGTCGTCGACTTGGAAGTTGAGGACGATGAGGAGGATGACGAAGAAGAGGTCGTGGTCGACGAGGAAGATGAAGAAGATGAAGAAGTACCGGTACCAGCGGTAGCTTGGCAAGAGCTGGAGCCGAGGGCGGTGGCGCACATCTCGGAAGCGCCGGAGGCGTATCGTTGAAGACGGGCGGCGACTTCGTATGCGGCGAGTTTGGGGTTACCGTTGGAGTCGAAGAGGGTTCCGGACTTGCTGGTACCGAGCCAAGAGAGATCGTCACGGGCATCCCAGTTGATGAATTCCCAGCAGTTGGAGGCGTAAAGGCAAGCCTATAAAGGTATATCAGATACTGATGAATGAGATTAAGAATGATCGACGTACATCGAGGTAGTCACCCCAGATAGCAGCCTGATAACGAAGGTTGGCAGAGCTGGTGCTGGAGACGGCGATATCGAGCTCGGTAACCATTGCGGTAGCACCGAGGGCAGCGAGCTTGGCGAAAGTAGCCTCGAGGGCAGACTTGGCGACGAATTGACCGGTAGCGGCGGTGATGTGCGACTGGAAACCGACTGCGAGACGGTTGTAGGGGACAGCAGCGTTCGCGTTGATATCAGCGAGAACGGCAAGGACGCAAGCGGTCTTGGCGTCGTTTCCACCAGTGCTGTAGTCGTTGATGGCGAGACGGGTGCTGGGGCCAGCGTATTGGAGGGCGGTTGAGAACGCGGCGTGGACGAAGGAGAGATCGGTGACGAGGTTGGTGCTCGAACCGTCGGAGGTCTGAGTGGGCCATGAGTTTTTGTTTTTCACGCATTGCCATGCGGTCTATAGTATGCCATGAGTATGATCGACACAGACGAGAAGTGATTGCCTACCATGCCGTTCGAAGTGCCATCACCGACGATTTCGTTGACGACGTCCCAAGAGGTGACGGAGGCACCCATGCCGGAGATTTCTTGTTGGACGTGTTGAGGGATGACGTTGGTGACGAGGTCGGTGGCGGTGATACTTCCGGGCAACCAAGACTGGAACAAGTAATTTAGAATGAAAACGACCAACACGTTGGTCTGTACTCACGGGGGTCTGAGAATGCCAGAAGGTGTTGTGGCCACGGAAAGTAGCACCATGGCTGGTGGCGAAGGACTGAGCTCCTTGGCATGAAGTCAGACTGCTCACACCACGAGTGGGCTCGGTAGCGTCCCATTTGCAACCGTTCTCAGCGACCAAGTGGTTGAAGAATGGGCCGAAGACAGTTCCGAGCCAACTGTTGTCATTCGAGTACGTGTCGTAGGTCGACCCGAAGTGGAAGGTTCCACCCTTGCGTGAGGAGACGCTCTGGAGAACAGTTTGAAGGTTCGGGGTGCCGGTGGTGGAATACCCAGGTAAGTCAATCAAGAGAGAGACGGCGGGTTGAGCGAGGGCCGGGGAGGCAACGATGGCCAAGACAACGAAGGACGAAAGAGCCAACATCTTCGGGGGTGTCGATTGAAGATGGAGAGCTCATAGCATTCGACGTCGTTATAAATTGTGCAAGAAACCGTCGAGCATCCTGGAGCCAAGACCTTCCGATGTTGGCCCACCCAGTTGTTGACCAGATGATGTTCGAAGTTCCTTCTGTGTATTAGGAATAACCTTTCATGATCGAAAGTTGCCATGAGATGAAGCGGACTGGAGGGCACGGAAAATTTCGTTCGGCTGCTGGCAATGTGAGCCCTCTATTTCGGGAAATTAGGCGGGAAGAGGATCTTCAAGCTGAATTGCGCACGTATCCATGACCTCAGTAAAGCGGCCATTTGTATTCCCTTGGAAGATGTCAGGCGATCCAGCTGTCGTTCCGAGAAATAAGCAGCTTGGTCGGTGCATCCGTGGGCCTCCGACAACGCCCGAGAATTCCAAGGCTATTAGTCCCGGCCCGCCCGGGACGGCCTTTTGCCTTCGCTCTTCGGGCGGTGCGTCGCTTTGTTGAACCGTCGAGCGTTGTTTCGAGACCACCGTTACACGC
The DNA here is from genome assembly GCA_001632355.1 of Sistotremastrum suecicum HHB10207 ss-3. NCBI lineage: Eukaryota > Fungi > Basidiomycota > Agaricomycetes > Sistotremastrales > Sistotremastraceae > Sistotremastrum > Sistotremastrum suecicum. Next base: position 18,669 of record KV428070.1, on the reverse strand, counting down.
TCCATTAGTCAATCAACCGATCAGCTGACCTCGTGGTCGGGAGTCTTCGCATTTGAAGAGACACTGCAAGGATCGTCATCTCGCCCTGCAGTGCCTAATTCTGGAGGTGAACGATACTTCCGACTCGTAAATCCGATTCAGTAGATGTACTTCCGTTGACCATAATTCAAAGGAATAACGTCGTCAGAAATCTTGGAACTCTGAACGATTGAGTGTGAGCCAATTCTTTTGAGCACCTCATGGCAAGTGGGCTACTAGTACTACCGATAGTAGACTGCCTGCACAGTACAGCCTGTACCAGTAGCCGCTCTCGTACCGGACAGAATCTTCTTTAAAAATATTCCATGATTTTCCTCAGCCAGAAGCGAAGACTGATATTTCGTTCATGACGCCGAGTTGCAGAGCTTTTCTTGACTATGGTCGATTGGGTTCGGAGGAAATATTAAACACCGGCTGTGAACGTTGTGAACCCCGAATACACTCAGAATGATTCGTGAGTTTCGAGCCACATCAAAGGAAGATGGGATGATTAGTCAAAATATTGCATCAACGGACGTCGACGAAGAACAGAGATTAGTGGAGAGGTAGAAGAGACTCGGACATACAGTTGATTATGAGTCAACGTGTCGCTACAGCATGTTTCAACACAATACGATTAGCTGATCATTACAGTGACACAGAAAGTGTGCTCGTCGTGGTACCAGATAGCAAACACTTGTCGAAGTCCATAACATCGTCACTGTGCCATGGACGATCAAGCACAACTCCATCGCCTTCACCACCGCTACCCTTGTTCATCGTACACTTGAAATAATAATCCACCAGCATATCGATAGCTTCTCTCCGAGCAACCCCTGTCAGGATTCCGTTGAACATGGCCAGCAGTACATGAGAGTTCCGAGTGATATCAGCCAACTCTGGATCGAGACGCGCAATGATGGAGTGATAGTACTCTCTGTGGGCTGCCAAAGCAGCTGGAGATTCGCCTAATAGCCCTGCCTCCATTGTTGCGGCGGTTACATCGACTTCGACGGGATCGTTGGAAACGGCTTCGATGTTGTCTTGAACATCCGGATTCTGTGGCGGAGAAGGGAACCCAGGGACATCAAACCTCTCATCGTCCGGAGCATCTGCGATTTGCATAACCCTCATCTCCCAAGCATAGAAAATCGTACTCCAGTCCATCGTGATCCAAGAGGGATACGATGCATATCCACACTCGCGAGGCACAGTCGTGCCTACTCCATCCCAATTAATGAAGCCTCTCAAATCACCCGTTACGGGATCAATGATAACGTTCTGAGCATCGAGATCGGGATGACGGAGAACGAATGGAGGTCCATCATATTTGACGTTGGGAACTTGAGCTGCGAAAAGACGAAGCCAGCCGTGAGCCCATTGCTGAACAGGTTCCTCTTTCGGATAGAGTAGAAGTGACCATTTGAGGAGGTCGCGAGTACTCGTAAAAGGACCCCGTTCTGGTTGCTGACTTTCCTCCGTATTTTCTTCGTCCGGTTCATTCGGTTGATCGATTTCTTCCTCCTTGTCTTCCGCGGCTTCTTCCATAGATGCATCTCCACGCAGAGGACCGACAACGAATTGAGAGCCATCATGGTCCCAAATCAAACTTCCAATAACAGGAAACTCGAATTTCCGCAACTGGAGAATATTCTCGGCCACCTGATCCAAAAGTCGATGACGTTTCTCATCATCAAAGTTCTCCTCCCAGTTCTCTCCCAGAGGTACTCCCGGTATATCTGACAAAAGACTGTAGGGAAGTCCGACAACATTTTCCGCAGTCACATCATAAGCATAGACCTGTGGCACCGGGATAGTCGTTTCGCTCCTGATCATCATAAGAACCCGTAGATCCGCTTCCATAGACACAGGATCGTAAGAGAGCGGATGAGGAAAACGGGCAATCCAGCTATCGCCTGAGGATAGGTGAACTGTGTATACGAGGTTCATGCCGACCTGTTTGGGGATTTTACCGACTTTGCATGAGTCGCAGCCTGCTGTTGAACAGACCAGCTCCGTTATGGCGTTGACATCTATCAAAGAAACCAGATCATCGAGAATTGAATTTATGGATGATGTAGTCGATGGTGAGCGTTGAGACATTGTGTTGACGGTGGATCATGAACAAGCAGACCGAGAGCGGAAGAAAAATGAGATGACGTTCGGGTTGATTATCTGCTCTCGACCTGAGTTTTATAAAATCTGAGTAGTAATCGAGAAGACTGAGACCCACAGATTTCTGCCTGGGAAATTTTTTTGGCGTAGCTGTGTTCGCGACCCAGTGGTTGAAGGTTGAAGGTTGAAAACAGTGGTTGAGAAAGGCAACGTGGCTGACGTAAGCTCTATCCTGGTTGCTTCGGCTCGAAGTAATACTCAAGAGTCAAGTTTATATACACGTCTAGTGAACAGCTATGTCCTGGACACTCGAGAATGTCAATATCCCGTAGAAATAGGTTGAACCAATTTTGAATTTGGACATCGGCCCGTCCTTTAATTTATAAATCGACCCAAACTACTCGCCTGTGATCAATGTAATCCTCGGAACTCTGCGGTCCAGCCGACCCAGTGCGGTGCCGTCTTGCTGATCAAAACCAGGCTGGCATTTCGAGAGAACCTAATGCCTTGCGGGAATGATCGGACGAACAGCCATTTCTCATCCCCGTGTCGTCGTCGTCCACCGAGTCAAGACCTGGTCGGAGAAGACACCGGATATCGAAAGAAAACGAGACAGAGCTGGATGAGCCAAGATATACATTGTAGGGAGTGCCATGGGCGGTTTTAATTCTCAAGGAACAGGCCGTGGACCGAAAATCTTGATTTTCGAGAAAGGAAAAGCAAGAGCAGAAATTCAAGATGGAAGTCGCGGCCAGCGCTTACTGGGAAACGCACATCAAGATTGCGTGTTTTGTACTGCACTTGCTGTGAGCTCGTCCTTGCGGGTCAAGGAGGTGGCCGCAAACCCGAATTGAAATTCGAAATCTACATCGGACTCACACTTGATTTCAAGTAGCGTTCAGAGGATTTTACCTACAATAAAGTACGGCGCTAGCCATATATGAAAGAATTTATGACTCAGAAAGGGAACATACCGTTCATGACCATATCTGTGCATCCCGTTGCCCTGCGCCCAAGGAGGCTGTGAGAGATGGACGTCGAACGGTGGTGATACCAACTTGTTCTTCACTGTTCCTTCGACGCTCTACACGTCTCGTCCGCCTTAATTCGATCACTATCCGCTTTACTGTCCAGTCGAAATGTCCTCTTCGTCGTCAGAGAAAGGTCTGAGGCTGTTGTCTCTTGGTAAGCTTCGTTATCGTATTGAAGATGCTCGTTGAAACTCGCGGTAGACTCTGGTGGTGTTCGAGGACTATCCATGCTTTTAATACTGAAGGAAATCATGCATCGCGTTCAAGACAGAGAGAGAGCCCCACACCCTCTTAAACCTTGTCAATACTTCGACCTGATAGGGGGTGTTGGGACCGGCGGGTGCGTCCAAGATCGGGAAGCGATGATAGATGGTACTGAAGTCGTGCTAGGCTTATTGCACTTCTCCTCGGAAGATGCGGTTTGACAGTCGACGAGTGTATCAAGATATATGTCGACCTGGGGACCACCGTGTTCCAAGATGTCGTTAAATGGGGCACAGAAGAGCGTCTCAAGGTGACGAATCTGGAGAAAGAGTGGAAGAAGATCATGAAAGATATTCTGAAGGACGAGAATGCTCGGATGATGGATCACGGAGACGGTGACCCTCCTCATTGCGACACGTGCGTATGCGTCAACTTTTCCGATCGTGGCGCTAAAGTTGAAAATGACAACAGCTTCGTCTGCGCGATGTCCCTACACAATCTAAGTCCTGCTAGCCCTCGAATGTTCTACACGTATGCCGCTCCTAAGTTTCCTTCCACCAATTGCACGATATGGGAGGCAGCCCGAGCGACGATCGCCGAACCAACGTTCGCTGAGTCTATCGAGATCGACGTTGCTGCACCTTTGAAAGAAGGATATGTTGGTTCCAGTACGGGAAACAGCAACCCGATTCATCAAGTCTTGGAACAGTCTGCTCTTCTTCACCCCTTTCGTGATGTCGGTTGTGTCATTAGCATTGGTGCGGGAAAAGCGGGTCCTATTTCACTGCCACCGCCACGAACGATCCTTGGAACGATCTTCACTCGCATGATACGTCCGGCTTATACTCTCGGCACTAACCTCCTTCACGAAATGGCCACCGACACTGATCGTGCCGCGGAAGAGATAAGCAAACGCTTTGGAAGCGCTGCCGGACCCTATTTCCGACTCACAGTGGAACACGGCCTTCAAAACATCAAACTGAATGAGTGGGAGAAGTTGCCAGATGTTACCACTCATACTCAGCAATATCTGCGTCTTGCAGAGGCAGATCACAAAGTACATCTTGCTGCACAACATCTCTTCCGTGCACCACGGCTTCTTTCCAGCCTTGCTGCTTGTAAGAATTCATCTTCAACAGCTATCAATTTGACTTATTATTGAATCTCTGTATGACACAGGTGGTCTCATCCAAGTGAAGAGCAGGCTTTCTCAGTTAAACTTGAAATCATGTCCCCTTCCAAGCAAAATATTCACTGGGCGACATGATATCCTGCAAAGAATGACTTCCTTCTTTGATCCAATTTCAAATAAGATGAGAAGAGTATTTGTTATCCATGGTGTTGGAGGGAGTGGGAAAACTCAGACAGCTTACAAATTTGTTGATGAAAGAAAATCATGGTGAGATGATATTTGAGTTTCCTCACGGGATCTCCACAGACTTCAGTACATTAGGTTCTCAGCTATTCTTCTCATTGATGCTGCAAATCAAGAGACTTGTGAAGCAGACTGGATGAGGATTGCTCAGGCTACACAGACTGAGACAACACCTCAGGCTGCTGTAGAGTGGATGTCCAGAGAGGAAGACAATTGGATGATCATCTTCAACAACGCTGATGATCCCAAATTCAACCTGAGACCATATATTCCAGACTGCATTCACGGAAACATTATCATCACTACCAGGAATCCAGAGCTGAAGATATATGCTTCTTCCAAGGATGGTGAATGTCATCTTCCCATGCTATCCACCTCAGATGCATTGGAGCTCTTCTGGAAAGCATCTCATAGGCCCATGTCTGACCAGAATGTGGCACTTGAATTGCTGGAGGTGACATCTTTATTCTCAGTGATTGATCATTGCTCATGGTGCAACAGAGACTAGACAATCATTCTCTAGCCATTGTCCAGGCTGGTGCTTGCATCTATACCCTTAACTTTTCCACCCAGGATTATCTGCAACTATATATGGAAAGTCAGCAAAGACAAAATGAACTTCTCTCAGAAAATCCAAGTAGCCAGCAATATGATGACTATGAATATGCTGTGTACCCCACCTTTGACATCAGCTACACCCAACTCCCTGCAGTAGCAACAACTTTGCTGCAAATTTTTGCCTTCTTCCATCACAATCATATATCTGTCAGCATATTCCAGCGAGCCTGCCAGAATATGTCATCCCTTGACCCCTCAACTGATGAGGAAGCAATTGAGGTTGCTGCTGTTGTGGTGTTCTTCTGCAGATTCTCATCTACCAATAATTTGGAAACTGAATGGTCCTTTGACCTCCTGGCATTCAAAAAGGCACTCAGGGCACTCACTTCATACTCCTTGATCACTTATGATCAGGCTAATGAAGATTACTCTCTCCACACCCTGGTCCACAAGTGGGCACACCTGAAAATAGATGACATCCACGCAAAGCAGTCTCTAGCCCAGTACATTCTTGGTCTCTCCATTGAGGACACCTCAAATGGTTGGATCACAGAACAGCTTTCCCTGCTTCCCCACCTTCAGCATGTCCTGCTTGATAGCTTCCCCTCAGACCTTGGTCTTGCAAGGAAAATTGGTCAAGTTTTCTTAAACACTGGGATGTATCACAGTTCACTTGAGGTGCAAACAGAGGTTGTGGAAAGAGGCAAGATTCAATATGGAGAGGATCATCCCTTCACTCTTCTCAGCATGTCCAGTTGTGCTTCCTCTCTTGCAGCCTTGGGAAGACATGCAGAGGCTGTGGAGCTGAGGAGAAGAGTGTGGGAGAATCAGCAGGAGGTTGTGGGAGAGGATTACCCTTCTACACTTACCAGCTTGAGCCTTCTGGCTTCCTCTATTTTTGATTTGGGAAGACATGCAGAGGCCGAGAAAATACAGAGGAGAGTGTTTGAGAAACAGCCACAGATCATAGGAGAGAATCACCCTCATACACTCAACAACATGTCCAATCTTGCTCTTTCTCTTTCAGCCTTGGGAAGACATGCAGAGGCTGCAGAAATACAGAGGAGGGTCTGGGAGAAGGACCAGGAAATCTTGGGAGAGAATCACCCTGAAACACTCACTGGCATGTCACATCTTGCTTTTTCTCTTTCAGCCTTGGGAAGAGATGCTGAGGCTGAGCCAATGTCGAGGAGATTGTGGGAGACACGCAAGGAGATCTTGGGAGAGAATCACCCTGAGACAATTACCAGCATGGCCAATTTTGCTTCCTGTCTCTGGACTTTAAAAAGATATGAAGAGGCTGAGGAGATACAGAGGAAAGCATGGGAGAAGCTGAAGGACATTCTAGGAGAAGATCACCCTCACACCCTCAGAGTCATTTCTAATGTTGCTGCCTGCCTTCTTTCTTTGGAGAGACATACAGAGGCCGAGGAGATGTCAAGGACAGTGTGGGAGAAACAGAAGGAAATCCTGGGAGAGGCTCATCGGGATTCTCTTCTCAGCTTGAATAATTTGGGTTCCTCTCTTTTGGCTTTGGGAAAGCATGCAGAAGCTGAGGAGATGTTGAGGAAAGTCTTGGAGAAAATGCAGGAGACTATGGGAGAAAATCATCCTGTGACACTCAAAATTATGGGCAACCTTGCTACGTGCATTTCAATATCGGGAAGAACTGAAGAGGCTGCAGAAATGCAGAGGAGGGTCTTGGAGAAGCAGCAGGAAATCTTGGGAGAGAATCACCCTGAAACACTCTCCACCATGTCCAATCTTGGTGCCTCTCTCTTGGCTTTGGGAAGACGCAATGAGGCTCAGGCAATGCTCTCTGTGGTGTGGAGGAGGAACCGGGAGATGCTGGGACCTGATCATCCTGTTACAAGGCGCAGCACGGCCAATTTTTTCTGGTCTATCTTCCCAGAAGATGAAACTTTTGCTTTCTGATTATCTTTGGTAGTTGGCATTTACCTACACCACCTATCCACATCTACAGTCATTCACTGTATTCTTTTATCAGACATTTTACTGCATTAGCTGTGTCACAGACAAACCAAACAAACAAAATCAGACATGATATCTCATTGGATCATATCATATAAACAAGAACAATAGAACAAACAGAAAATAATTCACTAGCAAGTGGAAGAGCCAGAGATTCAGAGGAAACAAGGTGTGTTGAGAGTGCCACCTTCTATTTTGTTTGCTGTTATCAGGCACAAGCGGGACATGTGATTGATTATTGCCAATGTCTTAGCCAGTGGCAACCCTGATGGTGGTCCATGAATATCCTCATATCAAGTTAAAGGCTTGGGTTGGACACAGAACTTGCTTGCAGTTCAGAATTGGGTGCCCAAACGGATGAATGTCCTGCACGCTGAACTTGATGTGTCCTGGGCATGACTCAATATGGCGGCGGCAAGTGAGCATAACGATCGCAAAGACGGCGACAAGGAGCTGGCAGACGCGAGTATATATGTTGTGGTGGACATTGATGAAGAGTCGGCGGCCACGAGAGAAGTTGTTTAGAGCGCATGGGATGTGGGTCAAACACGGTCGGTGATTAGAATAATGTCAGCAGGACTGTCGACGTGAAAAAACGGTTCATACGTACCAAGACGGTATGTTCGAGCTCGTTGGAGGATTTCCGAGTTCAGACGCGTGTGAATTTGCAATTCTCACGCTCTGAGACGTTCGGCGCGATGGAAGTTTGGCAGGACGAAAAGCTGCGAGCAGTGCGCGATTGGGTCCGAGAGCAGCTCTTTCAATCTTGAGAGTGACGGGGATGCGCATGGAGTTGGCTGAATCCCGACAGCGAGGATTAGGCTGAGGAAACGACAGACAATTGCGTGGCTGGGCTTGTCGCTCGAAGAGCGAATGATGACGTTTGTAGGGCTCGGTCCGATAGTAGAAAGGACGGTAGAAGGCCGCTGCAGATCATTGGCACTATAGATGACACGAAAGAGGGTACGTCGAAGAAGAATGACATTGCGAAAGGCTTGTCGCTTGGAAGAAGCTACGGGTCCCATTCCAAGACCAGCGGTTACGCGGAAAAGTTGACAGAGTGGACGAATATGATCTGCGAGTTGATGATTTTGTTGGGCCTTGACCACTGTGCTCGGAGCATGGTGCTATGGAGGACCGGCTGATGGCAGGCAGAACGACCAAATGACCAAACGCCCAAACGCCCAAGCGTTTTGATAGATCTTCAGATCGACTGCCGATGTTCCTATCTCAGAGAACGTTCAATGACAGGCAGTAGATCGTGTTGAGAGAGGATCTAGACATCCTAAAGATCGAAGTTTATGAATTTCGGGTATTGATTGAAAAGGGAGAGGGATGCTGGCATGGACGGCAACTTGAAGTTGTCGGGCCATCAGCGTGCACAGAGAAGAATGAGCTGGAGCACGCAGTGATTGACGCTATCTTCTCGACTGTCTTGAATATCAGGAACGGGGCCATGGACGACCATGGACGCTGGGCAGCCCACTTCGGACGCGGTCGTTGTGGGATTTGGGACGGAGTAACCGCTGTCGTTGCATCGGCGGATGATCGCTGTATGACTCCATCTGAGATAGGTGTGTGTTGAACGCAAGGAAAGATAGCGTAGCCCAGTCTCAGGGACAGGAAATGGGGCTCGCAGCGCGCATTTTTTGTCTAAATAAGATCGTATATGATCACAAGTGAGTGAAAGGAAAGGAAACAGCTCGAAAAGAGAGCGCACCAACATCCTCGAGAGATGTTTTGCACGGAGACGAATACGGAAACGTCACCGCTCTTGGATTTAGTATGATCTCCTCCGCCAAAATCTTACTCTGAGATTCGACGTAAGCGTAAGTCAAAGCATCGCACAGCGAAGAACGTACGGTATGTTTGGTTCCATAGATCTTAACAGTCTTCAATCGAATTATCTCTAAGTTGAAGTGCAAATTAGGCTTGAACTCTTGGGTCATCGATCGCGCAAGCGAAGACAGCGAGGGCAGCTTTGGCGCCGAAACGCAGGTTGACTCTGAGCCAAACGACTGCATCATCTCGAACTCCTTCAAAGATTCTCTTGCTTTCTCAATCTCCAGGTTTCGTGAGGTTATAATATATCTGAGCCACATAGTGGATCAAATGATTCGTGAGCTGGTAGCTGTGATTTCAGCGCTCACAAATCTTCTGACACTGTCGGTGTTGTTCTCAGATCGTGCCACGCTCCACGAAGAAATCGTCAACGCGCCTGTCAACTCGGTAAATCGATAGGAGTAATCTTCAATACGATCTGACTAGGTGGATGTCTGCTCGTCGACTCATCGCTTCGTCGTGCGTTATCCTCAGACTCATGGTTGCTGGACATTCTGAGCTGACCCTCTGAGTAGGAGCCCAGACATTTTGGCCACCGGGACACAGGTCACAACACATGAACGCTTCCTGTTCAACCTGAAACCCCCCCGACCAGTTTTCGACGCTGCCTTTCAACCGCACACCAATATGGTCGGAGTTTACTATCAAGTACGGTGTCTTGTCAAAACTATCTCCAACCCGCGTTTGGTCAACCCATGGCATCTCATCGTCTTCCAGACCTCGGTAAGCTGTCCCTTGGATCATACCGGCTCTTCTGCTAAAGATTATTACGGAGAATAATATTCTCCACGCACTTCCGTACCTTATCTCCTCAGTATGCCTCCCTCGATTCTCCGACTTTTCAATCACTGACCCATACTTCTCGATATTCTTCAGAGCTCTTAAGTTTTCCACGCCTCACTCAGAATCGAGCTCATGGACGGAAAACGCCTAACCACCACGTCTGGTCATCATCCCCTCTTTCTCGTACGAATAGTCAAGCAGCACGACCGTGCAATGCCTTGATTCGAATCTTGCCATCGAGAGGTGAATCACCATTCGGCGACTGAGTAAGCCAACAATGCCTTACCGCAAAGCAGCGACATGTGTCTCATTCAGTATATGACTTCAGATGAACGTTTAGATTTAGATTGTCGTGAAAGAGTAGGTCATTCGATTACATGTCGAATCATACATGATGACCGTAGCTCTTTGTTCATAGATTCCCTGGACCTGAAGACTGTCACAACTCCGAATCGCTGCGACTAGTCTTGAGGCTCGACCACCGCAACCCTTGACCCTAACGGAACTTGGTTTCAATCGTGCCCCATTCTCGAGAGAAACCGCCAGCACCATGGATTATTCGACCTATCGCACTATCGCATACCTCGGTAGGATTATTCAGCACTTATCATTGGTCTCGTTCTGACGATTGCGCAAGATTGTGACGTCCAAGACAAACCCTCATATCGCTTCCTGAGGGCCGAAATTGTTCCCTCTCTTTGTTCTTGGTACTCTTTTCTTTGCCTTGCAATGAGTAATGATTAAGCGGTATCTTTCAGAGCCCTTAGTGAGGTCACACATCTTCATCAAGACTCGATCGACTTGGTTTGACCGCGAAACCGGGTCCGCGAGGACCCCGTCCGTCCTCTCCGTTGGAGTTCCTACGGGAAGATTCAAGCTGAGGTCTCGCTTACCGCCCTTCGCAATCTATCTATCAAGAATTGAGCTGTCGTCAAGTCACTTTCGACTCATTTAGTCGTCGTTCAGCATTCGCTTGCGCGGGACTCTCCATTCTCACAAGATAACAGATCCTTCCAGAATATGCGACTCGTACCTGGCACAGGCGGTAACTCGGAGATCAAGTGCAGCTCACGTTTGCTCCGAGCTCTCTAACGGCACCATCCTCCGCGGTCATCAGACTGATTAGGACAACGATCTCGAGCCGGTTCTTCTGAAAGACAAAATTGCTCAGGAAATAAAGTTCAATCAACGCCTTCTCCACTGTCAACAAAGTGTGGCAAAGTCTATGCCGGGAATGCAACGACTACTACCTGCCGGCCTTCGATATTGCACGAATACGTCGTAGTCTGGTGCTGTTTCTGCCTGCCATCCTTGCCTGTAGCTTGCACGAGCTTAGTGAGAACGACCTCCTAACCTAGCGGCTCGATGGATGTCAATAACGAGATACGAACCGGTCCAACAACTCAATTGTGAGCCGCATCTTATCCAAGATGTTTCCACGCCCAGCTTCCGCCTATGATGCATACCGCCAACATAATCTCTCGAACATGACAATCGGCGACAGTCCTTTGGTCCCTGGTGTTCGCTGTTCAAGTGCTTATCTTCCTTTGGCGTCATAACCGGCGATATAAAACCAGAATGCTTCTTCAGAAAATGAATCCCAATGTAACTTTCTCTCCGCGTGGAACAGACCTGGCTCACACTTATTCGTCGATCAGCGCTCTTGCCCGGGGTCAGCTCTGTATGCTCCGAAACACTCGACTCCAACCTTGACGCCCTGTAAATTCACAGTGACTTCCCTATCGTGTGGTTCAGATCACGTCCGACCCTCATTGGAGAGGCTATCAACTCTGTGAACCCGTGCCTCTCTGTCTAAATCTCTATCTGAGTTCTTGGATTCTCGGTCATCTTCAAGTTGTGGATATTTTTGGGAATGTGTCAGAATATCAAACGGCGACGAAACGCAAAAAGAGAAATGTACAGTAGACTAACAGAGCCGGACATACACATTGACAACCACATTGACAACCATTGAACGTTGAACAGCCAAGACTCCGAGCTTAGACACGAAACTTGAGAATGTTCTTTGCCGTGACATCTTTCGCACTGGCACGTCGCTCCCGCTATCATCATGATCAGTTGCAGTTGTCGGCACCGCGCTCATCCAGAACTCACTCTCTCAGAAGTGATCCCGGCATACTACATTGGGGCTATCACAACATCCAAATACTGGCGAAAATTGACGTGACAGTGCCTAAGTCGCAGCCCAGTCATGTCACCCAAGCGGCCATCACCCAGTAGTACCTCGTATGCGACTCTGACGACTGCACGACCTCGCTCGTTCCTCTAACTCGTAAGCGGCGTGTCTTGTGAGCTGGGATCGTGCCATTCTTGACGTTGCAAGTCGTCCGTCGCCTCGAAATCGCCCCACTACCCGCTCCCGCTGCGCTCCCACGACGAACCAACCCTCGCATTCTTGAGGTCAATGGCCGCCACGATCTTCCTCCCGAAATCGTCAACCTCGAGATAGATCTAGAGCGTCCTGCTCGACACGTCTAGTCAACGATGGCTTCCCCACCCGCGATGAGGGCCTCAGAAACCATCCCACCGCCGGGAGGAAGCCAACCTGGAGCAAAATCCTCAGCAGCATGGAGAGTGATGTGATCAGCTGAGAGGCAGATCGCGTGCAGCATCTGGAAAGAATACATTCGTCGGGTTGTCAGTCCGCAGGAAGGTCTCGGGTTGGGTGAGTCTGCATGTTTCCTATGTCGTCGTCGTCGATTCTGAACGATACACTCACACACAGTGCTACAGCCCACCGCTCCTTAACATTACGGATACCGAAATTCGTGACATCATCTCATCCCGTGAACGGTCAAACTCGATCCTTTGTCTGCTTAATCGAAGATCCAAATTAAGTCCAAGTGAGTAACATTGTCCAGCCGTCCCTTCGACTTATTTAACTTCCACGTAGTCATCGACATACTAGCACTATCGCATACCGTGAGGGCGGCGGCATCCTCATGAGCTTTCCTGCTTCCGGATTTTACGACTCGCAAGTTCTGCCCGTATGAAGGCCCTGCGGGAAACAACGTCACCCTTAGCCCGATCCCTTCGTACTATCACGAGGCATTGGACTAGCTCCCTCTTTTCCCGTGGCCTCGTGCCACTTCTCCTCCACCCTTCTCACTCCGTCTACCCCATCTAAATACGTCGCAGCCCCTCAGCGCTCACCAGTCATCCGAAATCCCGCCATTGGAAAGCAGGCGGATCATCAATTTCTCTTCCTTCTGCATTCTGCCCGTGATCTGGAGTCTTCTCCGAGTCAGCAAGTCCATCCCATCATGTCGCTCATGAATTTCGTCTGGAATGGCGGTCCTCGAAGCTTGGGTTGGATCACAGTCAATGCCTGTATTGAGAATGTCATCCGCTGTCCTGAGTTGCAACACTTCAACCCCCCGTCTATTGCGTCGTGGACTGGGGCAAATCTCATACGCCCTCACGGTGTCAGAGAATGCCACGTTAAGCTGGCGTGGTATGGCTCCATCGCAATCAACCACGGATTCCTGCAGGCAAGCTCAACATGCAAACGATGAGAATTCTCTCCCGAAGATCGTATCACCTCGTAGATCAATCCGACACTCACTGAGATGCGTACGTCATCGACCTGCGCAGATTTATGCTGCGTATTTCGACCGTCCTTTGGCGCCAGTGCTTTTCAACTCTCGATCTTCACAGATTGTGATAGACATCTTTCGGTATCTTGTCCACCGAAAAGTACCACCCACAGTTTCTCTACTCCGCATCCTCAAGCGAAGTGGTTGGCACCGCTGTATCCAGCTGAATTCCTTTCGGCTAAACCGCGAAGCCCAAAGCCATTCGCAACCTTAGATCCCATATGTTCGTCTTTTCTCACGAGATTCTCGTCAGGAGGCTGTTCAAGTCTGATACTATTTCTCGCTTCGACACGAGTTCCTAACGGTGCGTGTTGACTAAATCTATCTTGGTGTGATGATGCCGAATGTGCTGCTATGTAGGATGAAGAAAGTCAAGCTAGTCAGCGGAGTCGATTCTCTGATTCTCTGAGCGAAGACATCACATGAGCCTCTGATAAGATATCCTAATTTCGAGCAAAATCCATCACTATTCTGATTTTCTCTTCCGAATTGGAGATCGACCCAGATAGCGGAAGGCGCACATCGCTCGAGTCATCAATTGCTTACAAAAATTTCGACTCTCATCGCGTTCAACATGGCAATTCGCTTGATTTGGCCGTACCTTCTTCCATAAGATGCGGAAGACCGCGACTCTTCTCGATTGCTGATTAAATTGATTAGAGGTATGTTGTTCTGTCTTCACTCATTTTCCCAACTAAGATATTCAAATCAGCAGTTGTCGGGCACCGTAATCTCTGTTCGAAATGGAGCAACCTTCTTCGTCCTTCAGGACGCGGTACATCGCGAAGTGCATTAGATATCATCTCTGGAGATCTTGGACCAATTATGGGAATAATGAACTTTGTTCTGTGTATACCGGAAGAGGTCGGGTGATGAACCCGCGCGTCGAATTCGAGGTCGGCGAAACGTTTCATGAAGGCAAGACGGGGCTCAATCTGGGGTTAACAAATATATTCGCGGTCAAACTCAAATGTACATGAATGAACTGATATGATACTGTGATTACCGAAGGAGAGCGAGGTCGAGATCACCCAGGTGGCCTCGGTGACAATCTGTTGGGACGATATGATACCAAAGGCCGGAGATGTAGGAATACAGTAGATCTTTAGGCGAAAACGCGTGGGCTTTCGTTGGGACATGAAATGAGCCGTGAAGAGGGTTGGGTTAACACGGATCGCTTGCGAACTCTGAGGAGAGCCAGATGAGACCGACATGCTCCTCACTCGGACTCTCGTTGCTTCTCATCGACGTCGTGGAAGATAGGTTTGAACGCATGGCCTTCTTTGATAGATCGAGACTAATCGGAGGAGCGCTCATCGTTAGACCGTCTGAGACCTTGTATGCGTGATAAGTGCAACCGAGAAGCCCTGAAGGGACGACGAAGGATCTTGTGGTCTTGAGACGATTGGCCAGTATCCTCCGGCATTCCTCGTTGGAGAGGATTGAGAATTTGAAGAAGGCAACTGCACGTGTCAGAAGCCGAATTCGACCGTCAGAGAATGGTTGGAGGATATATCGGGCGTGAAGTAGCTCGGAGGAGGACATAGGGGGTATACGTTGCAGATAAAAGTGAACGCGACCCAAAGAAATCGGTGCCTCAGGCAGCTTTCCCAGAAGTCCTGCAAGGACTGATCAATATTCCGGGATAGCGAAAAGATGAAAGATGAAGACGCTAAGTGCCAAGTGAAGCCTTCGTCCGGCATTCGTAACCGGATGGCGAGTGTTCGAGTTATGAGGCACAAGGCGGTGAGTCGTGCGGAAAGCGTTGCGATGCTTATGCAAGGCGGTTCCGACCAATCGAGGGCGCCGTCCATGATTTGCTTTCATATCTTGCATCGAGACCGTACAGTAGACAGATGTTGCTCAAGTGAACAAGATGGCACATACTAGTAGCCTTGCTAGTAGCGGCAGAGCATTATTCTTGCCTGTGAATAGAGGGATGTTCGGAACCTGAAGCATATATGAATGGCTTTCATAAACCAAGAAAGGAACATACCTGGTCATGACCGGATCTGTGCATGGCGTTTCCCCTGCCCTGAGAGGCTGTGAGCGCCGTGGGCCGCGTTGTGAACGTGGACTGGCGGCCATCCCGAGTGTTCTCTACGGCTATTCCAACGTTCTGTCGCATATCCTCCGCTCTCCTTGCAATAACACCCAGTCTAGTGTCTGTCAAATGTCTTCTTCCAGTTCGAACAAGGGACTGAGGCTTCTGTCTCTCGGTGGGCTCGATCATGATCGTTGTACTTTGAACGTCGCTGAGACTTGAGTCAGATTCCGGTGGCGTTCGTGGACTGTCCATGCTGATCATACTGCAAGAGATCATGTATAGGATCCAGGTTCGAGAGGGGCTCGACCGGATGCCATTGCCGTGTCAATACTTTGACTTGATAGGAGGATCTGGGACGGGAGGGTGCGTCAATGAAGTGCAATATATGATCAGATGTTCCAATGACCGACCGTGTAGTCTGATTGCACTCCTACTCGGAAGATGTGGGATGAGCATTGAAGAATGCATCGCCACATACGTTGGAATGGCGGCAGCAGTATTTCGTAAAGTCAAGCGCGGTTCAAACGAGCGTTTCAGGGCCACAATTCTCGAGACGGAATGGAAGAAGATTATGAAGAGAGTTCTGAATGACGAAAACGCCACCATGATAGTCCGTGGTCAGGATTTGGGGCGTCCTTACTGTAACACGTAGGTGGTTTACCGCGAAAGGGTTTCACATGTGAAAAGACTGACGCGCGCTGCAGCTTCGTCTGCGCCATGTCGAGGGATAACATGAACGCAAATATTCCTAGACTGTTTCACACCTATCCTGTCCCTAAAAACCCATCGTTCGACTGCAAAATTTGGGAAGCAGCTCGCGCAACGACCGCAGATCCGGAAATCTTCAAGCCCATTCGAATCGGCTCACTGGGATCCTCACCTGAGTTTTATATTGGTCCGACGATGATCGGTCGTAGCAATCCAATCCATCAAGTCCTGGAACAGTCAGCCCTGTTGCATCCAGATCGTCATGTCGGCTGCGTCGTCAGTATCGGGGCAGGAAAGCCCGCGACCCTCGCACTTCCACAACGCTCGCTTTCGCGACGGGGTCCATTCCTCAATCATTTTCTGCCCGACAGCATCGTCAATTTCATGCAGAGTCTGGCAAAAGACGGTGACCGCGATTCCGAAGACGTTTCTAAACGTTTTGTGAATGCTGCCGACCATTACTCAAGATTGACTGTGCAACAAGGGTTGCAAACTGTGGAGATGATGCAATGGGAAAAGGCCGAGCATGTTACTGCCCATACCAAACAGTACATTGAAATGGCAGAAACAGACAAGATCATGGGCTTGACAGTGAAGCATCTTTGTGAACAGCCAAAGACAATGTCTACTCTTGCTGCTGGTAAGAATACTGTGGTATCTGAACTTTTTGCACTAACACGGAATTTATGTTTCTAGCTGGCGTGGCTTTGATTGAGCATGCTTTCTCTACACTGAACATCAAATCATGTCCACTGCCAACCAAAATATTCACAGGGAGAGAAGGCATTCTTGAGCAAATGTCAAAGTTCTTTTCTAGACAAAATCAACAGAATATCTTTGTCATCTATGCTGTTGGAGGAAGTGGGAAAACTCAGACTGCTTATAAATTTGTTGACCAGAATAGATCTTGGTATGGCAATCCCAATCATTTATAACCCACAGTGAACTCACTCAGCTGCAGGTTTTCAAACATTTTTCTTATTGATGCAACAAGTAAGGAAACATGTGATGCAGATTGGATCAGTATTGCCAAGGCAACAAAATCTGGAGAGTCACCAGATGATGCAGTGCAATGGATTGCCAGGCAGCAGGATAATTGGTTGATCATATTTGATAATGCAGATGATCCCAATTTTGATTTCCATCCTTATATCCCACGCTCACATCATGGGAACATTATTTTCACAACCAGGAATCCTCAATTAGAAGTTCATGCCTGTGATGATGGAAGTTGCAGACTTCCTATGCTTTGGCCTGAAGATGCCCTGCAACTCTTTAGGAAGGCATCCAGGAATTACGATTCCAATCACAGTGCAGCAACTCAGTTGATTGAGGTCAGTATGCCATGCTCCATTTGTATGCTATGCTCTGACAGAGTTGCTAGAAACTTGGTTATCATGCTTTAGCAATTGTACAAGGTGGAGCATACATCACTGAGCGCCAACTGTCCACTTTGGAGTATTTGACTCTTTATCTCAAGAGCCGCAAGAAGCAGAGTCAACTTCTGAGTGAAAATCCTCAGACTCAGAGATTGGATGACTATAGCTATGCACTGTATCCAACTCTGGATCTCAGCTTTCAACACCTCTCTCCTTCAGCTTCTACCTTACTTCAGCTTTTTGCCTTCTTTCATCGTGACCACATCACCCTCGGCATCTTCCGGAATGCATATCGAAACATATCTACAGTTGAACCTATCACAGATGATGAGCAGAAGGGGCTTGATGCTGTAGAGAATTTTTTCTCACAGTTTTCGGACTCCTTGGCTGTAAAAAGCCCAACCCCCCATGATGACTCCCATCTCATTTCTACCAGCAACTCTGATGCTGTCTCACATGCAGAGTCTGACATGAGCGCACAATCAGATGCTACATTTTCCTCCAGGATCTTGGCCTTTAAGAAAGCCCTTGCTGAACTCCTGTCATACTCCCTTCTTACCTATGATCACATCAACCAAACATACTCTCTCCACTCTCTGGTTCATGACTGGGCTTATACCAAAGTGCAAGATATCACATCTACACAATCCATAGCACAGTATATTCTTGGACTGTCAGTTCAGGACACCACAATGGATGGGATAACTGAACAATTTTCTCTGCTCTCTCATCTTCAGCCTGCACTGCACAAGAACTTCCCAACAAGCCTTACTCTTGCAGAACAATTTGCCACAATATTCTCAAATGCAGGCATCTTTTCCAATGCAATAGATCTAAGGGTAAAGATCACAGAAAAATACAAGCAAATTTTAGGTGAAGATCACCCTTCTACACTCACTAGCATGGTAAATATTGCTGCATCATATTCAGCCCTTGGAAAGTATGCAGATGCAGAACAGTTGGAGAGGATAGTGCTGGAGAAGCGCAGAGTCCTCTTGGG